>OX328127.1:37481958-37532052 GCA_946811695.1 Gonocerus acuteangulatus | reverse complement strand
GAGGAATAGACTTAAATACGAATAATCGTATTCACTACATTAAAAATCCCTAAAAAAAAAAAAAAGAAAGTGTAGTTCCTCTAAACCCTATGTAAGAAATAGAGAGTACGGGAAATTGTATGGCCAATTAAAATAAAGACACCGTTTAAAGACCGAGGGAATATGTAGAGAGGAAGACATGGGCGTATATAAGGGGCGAAATTTAGATTTGATCGGCAAAGATGTGTCATAAATCCATTAAAAATAAATTAAATAAGATCACTTAGTTCATAAAAATATTTTATTTTGGCTGTAATAGCGTTTTAATTGGCTAAAACTATTCCAAGTTTTAGATGGTTAGTATTCCATACCCCGGAAATGGTTCCAGCCCCCCCCCCCGAAGTTATTTCCTATATACGCCCATGTGAGAGAGATAAAATCATTCATAATCACTGTACTCAACATTTCTATAAACAACAGGGTAGTTTATTAACATATATCCAAATTATTGAAAACTATAGGATCATAATGTTATAAGTATATGAGGATAGGGGAAGAAAATCGGAGAGGAGGGAGTGAGGAGTGAAGGGTGGAGAGAGAGAGAGAGAGAGAGAGAGAGAGAGAGAGAGAGAGAGAGAGAGAGAGAGAGGGGGTGGGGGGGAGAGAGAGTGAGAGAGAGGGAGTGAGAAAGAGAGGGAGAGAGAGAGAGAGAGATGAAAGAGAGAGAGAGGGAGCTCGTCGATCAACAAGCTATGCTTAAACTGATAATTAGTTCTTAGTTATCCTTATAATGCTGATGTTTTTCTTACTAGAATGGAGTTATACTAAAACATTTCTCATTAAAATAACGATTGGTTATTATACCCTGTACCCACTGACTCACTTATCTAGAATACACAACCAAGATAAGCTAAGAGAGTCCCTTATCTTGGGTTTCTCCGGATAATAGGATACTTGGGGATGACCTTCGTTCCTTCTGAAACACTGGTCGGTATTAGGGCAGTCTGGGATTGGACATTTTCACAGCCAGTCACCTCCCATAGCTTTGGAATTCATTTGGACAAGTAAGTTTCTTCCTTACATACATGCATTTAATAATAAATAAATATTACTTAATAAATTATAAGTATTGCTTAAATAAATGTAGTGTCGAATGATGGTGAAGTGTACCTATAAAAATTGAGGAATTAAGGTCCAGCTATTCATGAAAAAATTATTGAACAATACAATGTATGATATATATATTTATATATATTATTTTTTTAAGTAAATAAAAACTTAGAGCAAGGAGTTAGCACTCAAAATTAAATTTCATTTTCCATAATAAAGAGGGAATAATATATAATGTTATTAAAATAACAAACAACTTTTTATTTATTTATTTAAATTTTTACGTCCTAAGAATTTTAACTAAGATTTTAGGGATGGGCTATCTTTCCTAGCCACGATAAGGCCGATGGATTTTTTTTTCGAAAGAAAAGCCACCACCCATAGTGGGAATCAAACCCACGACCTAAATTTTTATGTGAAAACAAAAAATATATAATGCTTGTAAAATAATAATAATAATAATTAATAAATAATGAGCGTCAAATTAAATGCCTTTACAAGGAACGCTAAAGTTTGGCACTGATTTCAGCCTAGAAGAATCTTCTTAGCTTGTAGGTATCGAAGAGTATGGTGACTAAGGTACAGTGGAACATGGATAATTCGAACTTCGATAATTCGAAATCGTCTTTAATTCGAATATTTCTCTCGGTCCCTAGAATTTAGGGCATAAACAATGTAAAAAATTGTGGTTAATTCGAATAAAATTTTGGATAATTCGAATTTTTACGACTTTGTACCTTGAATGTGAAGTGGAAAACATTCTTGTCCATGAAAATGACTTTTTTTCAAAACAATAGACTTTTTACTTTTTTGATAAATTATTTATTACTTATGTACGTAATCATCAATTCATGAAATGTTTGTTTTCTTTCGTATTTTTTTTTTTTTTAATTAAAAAATGTGAAAATATGAAGTTCGATTTTTTAATCCTTTATTTTCAAAAACTTTTGTAATTCGAATTTTGGATAATTCGAACGTTTTTATCGGTCCCTGGGGGTTCGAATTATCCAAGTTCTACTGTATTTAGCTGTTCTTGGGTGTTGGGGGATGAGAAATCAATAAGTATATATATATGCTTATAAATATAAATAAATATTTACAGGATTACATTAGGGTAGTTATAAATGATTACTAAGGCGTTAGCCGCCGCTGCTGGTAGGCGTTGGTTCACGCTACCAGCAGCGGCGCTGTTGTTTTCTCAACGTCCGTACCGGGTGTGATGCGTCGTTATGGTTATTCGGTATTGTGCGATTACGGGTGGTTCTTTGTACATATTTTTCATTTATTCAGACCAAGAAATTCTAATTTGAAGTTTTTGCGTGTTTATTAATTAGCGTAGAACTTCTTGTATACAACACTCTAAAATAATAATAATTAAAAAATTAATAATTGAGTTCAGCTGTTGATTGAAAATAAAAGATCGAAACTATTCGTGCTTATTTTTTAAACAAATTATTCAGGAATGCATCGTAGAATCGTTACCTTCATGAAATGTATTAACAGTATTCTGCATGTTGCAACCAGCTAACAGACCTGTATATTAAAAAAAAAAGTTTACACAATTATTCCAACTACAAACAAAGAACAGACATATCACTATGTTTTGGTTACCTGGACATGAAGGGATTTCACAGAGCACTACAGTAGACTTACTAGCGAAAACTGCAACTCAAAGACCTACATCTGACCTGAACAAAATGACAGCAACTGACCTATGCAAACTAGCTGAAAATAAGACAGTAAACGACTGGCAGACAGAATGGACTAACTCTCAAAGCAAACTGCGGGAAATCAAAAATACAATAAGACCCTGGTCAAGAGAAAGCCTAACAAGACGAGACCAAGTTATTATTACGAGACTTCGCTTAGGACACAGTTTACTAACGCACTCCTATCTAATGGAACGACAAGACAGACCTGTATGCGCATGTTGTAACGAGACATTAACAGTTAAACACATACTTACTGACTGCAGATTACGAGACCACCTAGTCATTCCTCACGATTTACTAGCCGAAAATAGTCCACATATTAACGCCATATTAACTCACTTAAAGATAATTAACCTATATTCAAAAATCTAGCCCTATCTCCAATTTACCTCCTAAAGTTAATTTTAATGAATGAACGAAATAGCCTTTAGAAAATGATTTACAATTTTTAAAACATTTTTTTTTCTTTTTTTTTTCTCTCTCTAATGTTTTATTTTATTTATTAACTAACTGATTGAAAATGTTTGCTTGTAAAAGCCTTCCTCCTTTGAGTCTACACTTCCCAGGGAGACCCAGCCCGAACGGGAAGCGAACTAAGTTAATGAACCTACCTTTATAGCCCTATCTCCAATATAACCTTACTTTCCTCTTCTACCCCCCCCCCCCCTTTTTTTTTTTTTTTTTTTTTTTTTTTTTTTTTTTTTTTTTTTTTTTTTTTTCTTTTTCTTTCTTCTCACACTATTTAATATCTATTATATTACCGTTTAGTTATTGTTATATATATTACATAAAAATTGTTATTGTCATTATTAATTACCTCACATACTACTGTACTACGTACTGACTTGTTATATACACAGTGTGCAAAAAGTATTTTGTAATATCTTGATTTACTGTTAAAGAGCAAGTCGCCAAAAGTTGCGAAACTCTTAATAAATAAATTTTAAAAAAAACTAAGTTACTTCAACTCTAAAAATTAAGTGACTCAAGGTCAAAAATATTGGTAAAAGTTAGTTTAGTAACACAATTTCGAAATAATGTTTCAAGTATTAAACTATTTTTTAACGTAATATTCTTTTTCGTGATCTTTAAATGAGTTGATTATTGTTGAATGCTGTGTAGAAATTAGGAGGTATTTTTTTTTAATATTGGAAAATTAAAGAAGATAAAAGAAAAATGTTTTCATATTCTACCAAAGCTAAGCTAAAGTTTTTTTCACTAATGGAAAGAAAAAAATAAATAAATGACTCTTTACAAATAAATAATTAAACTTCATAATATAGCGTCGGCTGCAGGCGTCGGGCTGCAGGTTCTCTAAGCGTGTAGATCGTGGCACCAGAAGAAAGAGGCATTTTGTCTTGGTATCTTCGGGTCACTTGAGAAATTTAAAAAAATAAATAAATGACTCTTTACAAATAAATAATTAAACTTCATAATATAGCGTCGGCTTGAGGCGTCGGGCTGCAGGTTCTCTAAGCTTGTAGATCGTGGCACCAGAAGAAAGAGGCATTTTGTCTTGGTATCTTCGGGTCACTTGGGAAATTAAAAAAAAATAAAATAAATGACTCTTTACAAATAAATAATTAAACTTCATAATATAGCGTCGGCTTGAGGCGCCGGGCTGCAGGTTCTCTAAGCTTGTAGATCGTGGCACCAGAAGAAAGAGGCATTTTGTCTTGGTATCTTCGGGTCACTTGGGAAATTTAAAAAAATAAATAAAAATGTTAACATTAAAATGCAGTTATTTAAAAATTGCCCTTAAATTGTAGGATCTATCGCTATCTAGCGAGAAATATCTTAATCAATGTCGGGAAGCTTTTTATTTCTCTACTCAAAAGGAAAACTTCTCAAAATGCAACTGAATCTTTATTCCTGCAGACACTTTTGTTGCCGTATCTTCTATTTTGGTGATTGAGAAACATTTTTTTCTGTAAAACATATTTTCAGCAATTTCAAGGTGCAAAGGTACAAATTTAAAAGAAGTAAGAGATTGATTGGACAAGGCGTTCTTTCAAATGATTTCTCTCAACTGAACGAATGCTTGCCTCCCTAACAATCAACAGAAATTTACCTTTAATATTTAGGACTCATGGTGGCACGTTGGATGACACCAGACAGGAGCATCAAGAATTCCATTCCACGCTCCACCTCTCCCGGGAAACATGTTCCTTATTTCTTCCTTTTTTTTTAATACCTGCTCAAGAATCTGTTACTATGAATGTTAGTACTCAAATGTAGTAATAGTATTAGCACCCCTAGTTTCTTTGTCCTGGAATTTGGTTCCTATTTTAGCTTGTCTGTTAACTTCCGTGCTTTTAGTAACGTCTGCGTACCATCGTAGCCAGTATTAGATACATATTTAAATGGTGAAAGAAAAAAAAAAAAAAAAAATCAGTCCCGCAACTGTCCTCAAGGACCTAGAGAGGCAGATACTGTTGAGGTATGTGATTCTTGACGGCACATTAAGTAGTCTGGTCAGTACTATGCTCCGGCCGCCTGTTTTTACTCGTTATAGGTACCCATTAAAATAATATAAGGCATGGTGGATCTAAGGACGGCCTGGGACCCCGAATGACCACAGTAAATGATATAATCTTTAGTATGCACCCGAGTATTGAATTCAGGTCCCACAGTATACGAGTCGAGTGTTACCATTGCCCAAACTAGCCCCCCGATGAAAGATAGCAGCCAATATATAAAAACAATATTCTCTTACTTACAGGAAAACAAATAGTACAATCTCATTTGAATACAAATGGCGAATGAACAGCATTATTCATACATGCAGCCTAAAATATTATAGCCTATATTCATGCATGCAGCCTAAAATATTATAGCCTATATTTATGGCGATTTAAAAATCAATTACATTTTGGTCGAGGTACTGAATCTTTATATCATCCATATGGATGGAAACCTTGAAGGAGTGAAATTCCAAGATTACATTGCCATAGAAGCGAAAAACGTTTTCAGTACTATCAAATAAATTATCATTGAAATTGAGAATTATTATTATTACAACGGTCAATGCAACGAATAAAATAAAATAAATTGCAGATATAACCCGTACTCCCCGGTATTTCTTGAAAATGAAAAATCATTCTCATTTTTGATGCCCAGTTATTTAGCGCGTAAATAATTTTACTGATAAAAGCATTTGAACGCGGGAACAGTTATACTCCTCCGAACGAAACCAAAGAATTTGAATTTTCCCCGGGTAAGATCGTCTATTTACATTTGTCAAACAAATATTTTTTTTAAGATAATTAACACATTTATCACAATTTTCCAGCCGATTTAGAGATACTTAAGAAAATATTTTTTAAATATTATTGCATCTTCTCGGAACGTAGAGAGTCGGAAAAAGAACTATTTTTATTAATTTTAATAGTACTCAAAAATCCTAACAATATTTTATGTAGGCTAAGGCCAATAAATAAAAATAATATTATCACATTTCTCAAATTATTAAAATAAATATACATGGCTCGCACACCCAATCGCCTCCTCAGGATCCCCTTCATAACTACAGAATAATGGAACATAGACCAGCCTTCCAACAAGGGCCACGTCATAACTTAAAAAAATGACGAATTCGTTAATTTTCATTTATTGACCTTCTGCATATACAAGAAAGCAAATAAATGCAACGCTATTTTTAGTGTTACAAAATGAGTCCAAAAAGAGTCTCTTGCCATGCTATTCACATCTCATCAAATCCTGAACAATGTATTCCAGAAAGCAAACAACGACTGGTTGATAATAGTAATTATACAATGTAAATCAAGGCTGTCTTAATAAGTATTCACTATGCGATCATTATCCAATAATTCCCACGAAGCAATTCTTGGTGTTAATTTCTAGACCTTTGCACAATGCAGACAGATTAATCCGCTTCGAACCCATTAATTAATAAGTTTTCAATCATACTGGAAGCAATTTCTAGAGCAAACAACCAGAGAGGAAGCAAGGGGGCACGTACCCAACCCCTTTCTAGCAGGGTAAAAAATACGTTATTATTACTTCATGTGTAAGTGTTTATCTTTCCTGGCGATTTCACTCCTTCAAGGCGTAGACGTACCTGTAGCGTAAACGAGCATCTATCTTGCTCGAAAGTTAATTGATTCTTTAATTCCCAGAATCATAGATTTGAAATTATCTGTAATATTTTTGAAAACAATGCCAATGGTTATTCAGCAGCGTTATTCAAATGAGAGTGTACAATTTTTTTATCAGTGTGTCGGATTCTATTTTTGAACAATTTGTTAATGCAATGTGGGATGTTTTTGTATGTAAAGTCTCTATTACATAATATGTAATAGAGACTTCACAGTGCATACCAACTTGACACGTATTATGAACATAAAAATGTTTTTATTTTATTATGAATTTCTGATAATAACCAATTAAACAAAAAGCAAGGAGGAAGATTTTTTTCTTTTTTGAGCTCGCTAAAAAAATCGTTCCTAACCATTAATGTTTAGTAAGAATATAGGTGGCCTAGATGCAGATGTGCCGTCAAATAGGTATGTTAAACAGTTTACAAGTAGGTTTCCTGATATTACATAACCTATGAACCATAGTGTATGCACCCTTCTATGTTTCCAACCTCAACCTGCATAAAGACGTCAATATCCCACTCGTTAAAGATGTTATATTATCCAGATTCTGAAGTTTTCATTTGAAAATTTCCACTCATCAAAATCATGAAGTCCTCCTCCTATCGAGTGTCACCCATCCACTCCCTCCACAAAATTGGCTCAGAAGACAGTGGCCTAGAGATCTGCTGCAGTGACAAATTGAAGTATTAGAATGCCTTTCACCTCCTTCAATTGCGCGAATGTCTGGGGCTTGGGTATGCCCCTCTCAACGTCATCTGAGGATGAAATTGGGAGGCCCTAAGCACAGAACCGCCATATTGTATTAACTAGATATATTCATATACAGAATGTAATTAGCAATAAGAGAATTGATTGATTTATGGCTATTGTAAATGCACAGCCTTATTTTGACAAAGTAATGTTTATTTCATTCTTTCAGGATCGCAGATTTGACTTAAATTAAATCAAATGTCAGAAGATATCCTGCCAGCTATCATGGTGAAGCAAGAATGCAGCCATTATAAGAAGGGCGATGGAAAGAGGACGCATCAGAACCCACTCTTCCGGGATCCTGTGCAAATCCTTACAGACCTGGCCTTTCTCATCTTCACTCTCATTCTTATTCCTATAAGGAACACACTTCACTACCTACTGGGGAGACCCAAGTCTCTCAGGGGAAAAATATGTCTCGTGAGGACGTTTTTATTTATTTGATGCATGTTTATTAAGTATTGTAGGCACAAAATGTTATTCTGATTTTTCACATTTCATACGGCTTGACGGTCAAGGCTTATTCTCAGGAATGTAAAAAAATATCCACCGACGTATTTGTTCACTACAATGAATAAACTATTACAAAACCTGTGAAAGTTGTGGATATTTTTTCTCATTCTTCATACTGAATTTTGTTTGAATGTTTGGCTATTTTTTTAACTGATATTCAGTGACATTGCCCTCCATCTCTTTTTCTCCTCTCTACATATATTCGAAAGTTGTGTCTCTCTAAAAATAAAATGCTGGGTGTTTCATATATAGTTATATTTTTCCATTTCTTATACTTTGGCTATTGGAATACAATAAAATATAATTGTTTTTTTTTCTCATTTGGGGTGCAACAGACGATCTTTTCCCTGTATGACTACCTACATTATCTTCCAGCCACTTTGCATTTCGTCAAAATAATTCAACAAGTCAAAATAATTCAACAAGTAGTTATAGAAGTCCTTCAGGACAGCAAAGGCGTTTGTTTACTCTGATTCAAAAAATATGCTATTGGAATTCAATGTTTTAATTACAAATTTTACGATTGATTTATGGGTAACAAAATACTATGAGGGAAGTTTCTGACCCGGGATTCGCCCTTGAAATCGGACATTGAATTTTTCATTGGTTATAGTGCTATTCACTTTAACTTGAAACTGTGAGAGAACTTAAGGCGAACTAGAGAAACAAGGCGAAGCGTCGTGTTGCCTACATGATTCAGAAAATAAAATTGAAAAAAAGTCGATTTTTGCAGATTCGTCCTTTCTCTTCCAAGGTCCAAGGATATGACAATTAGGGCATTTCTCAAACAAAGAACCATCTTTTAAAGAAAACATTCGAAAAGGAAAGAGATGAAGTTCAACTCCCCATTCACATAGACAAAATACAAAAATTGAAAATAAACGACCCTGCAATAATATATAAATTAATAAAATTCTTGAATCTAGTAGTATTATATCCGAATTTAAATATTCCATTTCTATAACATTTAGCTTTTATAGTTAATAGGTTTTGGAAATAAACTGATGGTTCATTATTTTAAACTGATATTTCATTATAAAACTTAATATAGTATAAATATATATGCATATGAGGCATAAATTAAAAAAATTATAAATGAAAGGAAAATAAATATTTGGTCTTCTTGAAAAATATCAACAATATATTTTTCAAATGAATGGTGAGGAATCGCTCTCGTTGCGGTGCCTATCTTAGGGTGCGTTTACATCTGACACTTATATCCTGGCTCAGATGTCGGATATAATAACTATGATAATTATTATATCCGACACCTGAGATATATTTCCTACGACAAGTGTCAGATGTAAACGCACCCTTATTGCTCGCGATAGAAATATATATCTCAGATACGAATTCTTTGCAGTGTACATTAGTCACAGTTTCTCTCTGACATAAATGTCCTGCAATAACTATCAGATGTAAACACACCCTTATGAGGTTTGTTTCCAATATTTTTAGCTACATACAAAACAGTGGATTACCATTTGGTCCCATAAGACTAGAAGAGCTCATGGTATCAGCTCTGGCATGGCTTTGCTTCTTCGACTCCTGCCGTTTGATTTATCACCTCCCTCCAAATTCCAGACAAGAAGTTGTCTTCCCTTGAAAAAATAATGTAATAATAATAATAAGTCTATGAAGATGTTTTTAACCTTGGTTTATTGTACAGTACTACAATCAGAGGATATTATTCTGATTTCCTATTCCAGGTGACAGGAACTGGCCGAGGATTGGGTAGAGAGATTTCTATAGCTCTTGCCAAGGAAGGAGCAATCGTAGCCTGTGCTGACATAAACGAGGAGAACAATAACAAGACAGTCGAAATTCTTAAGCAGCTAAATGCTAATGTTAGGGGCTACAAACTAAATGTGGCCAACAAGTAAGTGATAGATAACAATCTTCCTATTCGCAACTGAAGAGCAAGAGATATAGATACAAGTTTCATAATATCTTTTGAATTATATATCCATTTTCCTTACTTGTCATTATATTGTTAATATTTACTACAGGAATTTCATTGCTTATAGTTTTAAATACTTATATTATAAAATATATGAATTATTATTAGAACAAAACCTTTTCCTACCCTTGAATTTCTGTTCATATTTTATTACTATTATACACTTAGTTTTCGGAATCGGCTTCGCTCTTACTGCGAAATCTCTGATTATAATGCTCGTCACCATCGGTAGGAAGCATAAAGACCTACCTGCATAAATAAAAATAATATATTTTGTCATGCAAGGCATATCTATACGAATTTCTATCTTATGGCGTATGTAGAACCTGTTTTAATGGAAAATTCCCAAATAGTATTTTTTTTAATGTTTTTTTCCAAATTGTTTTCGGTTTAATAATTGTAGTTTATAAGAATAATGTAGGTAAATAATTTTATGTATTTAATAACTAATTCAATCTGTAGTTTCCTGAGAAGTAGTACATAACAGAAAATATTCCTTTTGGGCACAGACATTATTAGAATCTCAGAAGTTACAATAGCAGTAGCAAGCAAAGACAACCTAAGAAGGAAGGTATTATGGGATTCGGTAGTATAGTTGTTTATGAAAATATTTTTATAAAATTAAAAATAAATGTTGTTGCCAAATATTTGGCTTGAATTACAGGCCTTCATCAGGGCGTCTTCCACGACGAAGCTTAAAATTGAAGCCACAATTTTTGTAAAAAAAGTCTTTTTTATATACAAATTAAACTTTATACTGAACAGTCAATAATTTCTTCTAAACTATTTAATTTAGTTAATGATTAGCTAAAATTTGTCACATTATTAATTTACAGAAAAATTCCATGTTTTGTTAATGTTATATATTTTTTATTACCTTTACAGACAGGAGGCGGAGGAGGTGGTGGCTAGAGTTGAAAAAGATTTAGGGCCAATTTACATGTTGGTTAACAATGCGGGGATCATTATCCCCAGCAGCGAGCCTACAGAGGAGTACATCAGGGCAGTGTTCAACGTCAACACTCTTGGAGCAATGTGGGTAAGTAGATGAAGTTTTATTAATCCTATTAGACTACAAACAGAGTGGAGAGTAGAAAGAGCAAAGAGAAAGACCAAAGAGCATAGCTAAGTAAAAGAAGTTAGGTTAGAGGTGTTACCGTGCTAAGCTGGGCGACATCGTTTGCAGCTTCAAATGGAAGACCGATAACAGTTCCTACAAGGGGTGCAGGTTTGATACGTCATGCTTTATTGGTGGCCAGGCTTCGAATGACTGACTCTTCCGGAGTCCAGCTTCTTCTCGAAAGGGGCGGACCGTAAGGGAGGAAGCCAGCCTTGGAGGGGGTAGTCAGCTGTGGTGAGGAATGACAACTGTGGTGGGAGCTGAGAGCTAGAGTGGGGGAGTGCCTAGGAGAGGGGGTATGACGCAGGTATGTGGTGCAACGGGAAGCAAACTGAGTGGATTAGCTGGCAAAGCAGAGACCATAGCAACGATTTCAATTTAGGCTGCACCTACATTGTACCCGTATTTCGCCCGATCCGATCCGAATTCGTTTGTTCGACAACGGCCAACAGCGGCGGACCTGAGTGCCTACATTGGTCTCGACCCGATCCGATCGGATTTAGTCACAGCTCGTCAGTAATGACCTCGTATTGAAGTGAAAATGAGTGTTCTAAATGTTATTTCCTTTGATATTAAAAAAAATGCATTAAAATCGGTTAAGATTTATAACCTGTAGACCTTTTCGAAACACAATATGTTGGTTGGCGCCATTTTGCTTTGTCGGTCCGAAATCGGTCTAAAAACCAACAAGTTTGACTGGCTAAGACTCGGTGGCCGTTGGATTGGATCGGGTCGGGACCAATGTAGGCACCTCCATTGAGATACATGTGTTTGTTTTAGCACTTTCCTCCGAAGGAAAGTAGCTATTGAGGTAGGACTCATGACGGAATTTTTGAAAAATGTCTTCAAATCTTTATCGATCCTACCTAGTACACACCGAAAATGACCCCCGTTAAATTAATATATATATTAATATATATATGTGTGTGTGTGTGTCTGTTAACACGATAGCGGCCAGAGTTTTTGTTTTTTCGTCACGAAACTTGGTATATAGCATTCAATTAGCAAACGATTGAACGAGTTCGTTAACCACCAAAGTCGGTCCACCGGAAGGGGGGGTTTACCCCGAACCCAAAACACTAATTTGACTATGTCAGCCGTAATATTTGTTATATTTCAACGAAACTTGGTATTCGTAGTGGTAATATAGACAGAAAAGTGAGATATAAAAATGAACTAAATCAGTTCATTAGAAGGGGGGGGTTCACTCCGGACCTACAATACCAATTCGTCACTACCAGCCGTGATGTTTGGTATATTTCGACGAAATTCGGTATTCGTAGTGGTAATCTACAGGTGAATATGTGTTGTAAAAATAAACTAAATCGGATCATTAGGAGGGGGGGTTTACTCCGGACCCACAATACCAATTCGCCACTTCCAGCCGTGATTTTTGGTATATTTCGACGAAACTCGGTATTCGTAGTGGTAATCTACAGTTAAATATGTGTTGTAAAAATAAACTAAATCGGTTCATTAGAAGGGGGGGTTTACTCCGGACCCAAATTCCTAATATACTCATACCGGTCGTAATTTCTGCTGTATTGTAACGAAACGCGGTATACGTCGTGGGTAACTCATGAGAAAGAAGTGCTGTAAAAATGAGCTGAATCGGTCAATCGTAAAGCGGGGGTTTAATTTGTAATATATTTCAATAGAAAAGCCCGCCAAACGTAGGTTCACTAAGCCGCCGCAAGGAGCGCTTTCTACCACTAGAGTGACTGTATCCTGTTCCTGCGTTAGATCAAAATACGATAATATGAGTTTTTTTTGTATTTATTACGTAGTGTAGTAGGTACCATGTGTAAACATAACTCTGGAAGCAAATTAATAATTGATCAGTTACTCATTAGAAATTTAAAAGAGAACTATTCATGTTTTTATTTAATTTATGTAGGATATTTTAAGCAAATTGTTCTGGAAAGCAGTCTACACTATCCAAATTCTGAGGAAAGTGCTTAGTTATGCAGCTCCTGCGTGACGGACTTTTTCCTCTGATAGTCGGTGGCTATTGGATCGGATCGGAACGGGTCCAGTGTAGGTGCACCCTTAGTTGGCGTGGAAACGTTTGTCGCTATGCTCTTTTTTTTTTTACTCTTTGCCCTCTCTCTCTCTGCGTCCCACTCTTTTAGTAGCCTAATTCAATGCATTAGCAATTATATTGCAGAGATCTGTTAAGTCTAAAATTATATAAATCAGGACCTTGGAAGAGTAAAGACGAATCAGAAAAATCACCTTTTTTTTTTTTTTTTTTTTTTTTTTCTGATTCAAAAACATGTAGGTAACTGGACGCTTCGCCTTGTTTCTCTGGTTCGCCATTAGTTCTCTCGCAGTTTCAAGTTAAAGTGAATAGCACCATCATCGTGAAAAATTGTCCTATTTCAAGGGTGAATGCCGGCTCTGAATTGTCTCTCCAAGCATTTTGTTACCCATAAATCGCTTGTAAAAATTTTAATTAAAACATTGAATTTCAATTGCAAACTTTTTCAATGAGATTTATGAATCAGCATTCTATAAACATTTTCCCTTGCTATCCTGAAGCGCTTCTAGAACTTTGAATTCAATTTCCCAACATCCGGAACTCGTGATTCACCCTTGAATGTGGAGCAATAGATAAGTACAAAATCCTCTGTTTGCCATACATTTTAACCTAAAATAAGTGACAAGGCAAAACCTAATATTCTTAAGAGTTGATACTACAAACTTCCTGACAGAACACAGCCGTACGTAACCTTTACTTTATACTAATCACACTATAGTTATTTATTGCTCTGATAATAATTAAAATAATGTCAATAAATATTTGGAGAGCAAATGGAAACTAAAAAACAAAACAAAAAAAAACAGATTACATAACTCTTAGGATAATCAAATATAATATAAAACCTGAGAGCGACAAATTTTATAGTTGGACAAATAGTATTTTCATATTTAGGTGTCAAATATTCTTTTATATATACATACATTTATGATTAAATTAAATCTTTCAGATGACCGGGGCTGTGTTGCCATCGATGAAGCTCCGAAATAAAGGGCATATAGTGAACATCAGCTCAATATCAGGGCTTTATGGAACTCCTGTATTATCTGCTTACGGCGCTTCAAAAGCAGCCCTTTCCAGTAGGTTTCCAATCATTATGAAATATTTACTTATATAATGCTTACTTAATATAACAAAAGTCCTGTGAACGAAGCTGCTGTACAAAAAAAAAAAGAAAAAAAAAAGTGAAATATTGGAATTTTTTCTAATCCTATAAATTTTTAATTTTACTACTTTACGCCTACTGTCACTATTGTTGTTAGTTAATGAAAATACCGGCATGAAATACATGACTATATTTATTGATTTTTGTGCATAAAACTATTTATACAACTTTGCGTTATGTAATATTCTTAATATATATATATTTTTCTCATCTCAAGGCTCGCTGCACCCTGGATGTCGGCGCTAATGACCTAGAAGTAGTCGCGCCGTAAAAAAAAAAAAAAAAATATATATATATATATATATATATTAAGAATATTACATAACGCAAAGTTGTATAAATAGTTTATATATATATATATATATATTTATATATATATATATATATATATATTTATATATATATATATATATATATATATATATATATATATATATATATATATATATATATATATGATCCCAACCGATCCAATCCGATATCGTTTGGCCGACAAAGGCCGACGTAAGTGCCTAGATTGTTCCCAACCCGATAATCCGGTCTACACACAGCTCATCAGTAATGAACTGTTAGTGAAGTGAAAATGACTGATTAATTTAAGAAATACCACCTAATAAGCATAGAAACCTTCGATTACCTTGTTGGAGGCATAAAGTAAGAGTTGAGAGGCCAATCAATCTTCCGGAAGTATATCAGTCCTCAAAAATAAATCTTGGTGTAACAGTTAATTTTTAACTGTTACACTACGATAAGAGAAGTATTATTATTCATATTTTAAAATCTATATACATAAAAATCACGTGTCTGTCTGTTTGTATGTTTTTTTGTTTGTTCCGTATAAAAATCTACACCGTTTGACCGATTTTGACCAAACTTGGCACACAGGCAGGTCTTGATACGGGAAATCTCCTAGGCAGGGTCAAATTTCAAAAGGTCAAAAGTTTTTTTCAAGAAAAATTGGCTACACTGAACCATTCAGATTGTGACGGCCATTTTGAATCGACAGCCATTTTGAATAATGTCTCAAATGTATTTGTTGATGTTCCTGATAATTAGAATAACTCGAACTCCTCATTGATGACTTTACATCATAATCATGTAATACAGTTTATTTCAATTTTATTTCAACAGTCACTGTCTAACTAGGGAGCGCTGGCCTCTGCCAGTTGCATTATGAACTACTAGACAGATATAAACAAATTCACACCGTTTGACCGATTTTGATCAAGTAGATCTTGATACGGGGAGAGTCATAGACAGAAAGTAGGTGTAACATGGCACACTGGGCAACAACTAGTTACGTGTATGTATAAGAAAGGTAGCTAGAAGGTTGGAATGTTATAAACATTGGATGGTTATAAACATCATTCCACGTAAATTAATTAACAAGGGAAACAAAAAGCAAAAATGTGAAGTGACGAAGTTGATTTAAATGTTATTAGCTTTCATTTAGAAAAAAAAAAAAAAAAAAAAAATGGATTGAAATCGCTTAAGATGTAGAGACTGTAGATTTTTCTGAAACACAATATGTCGTTTCGCTCCATTTTGCGTCGTCGGACCGAAATCGGTCTAGAAACAAACAAGTTTGAATAGGGTTGGGTCTGGACCAATGTAGGCGCCACCATTGAGATGTATGTGTTGGTTTTTCTTCCGACAGTCGGTGGCTATCGGATCGGGCCCAATGTAGGCGCCCCTTAACAATCACGGCCGTGGTGCCTTTCTTATTTGAAATAAAATTTCTAAGTTTTCTTAATATTATTTGAATTTATTGTTAATATACAAAACTTGTTTTTTTTTTCAGATTATTCACAGTCCCTAAGGCTTGAACTTTCTTTTAACACTCATAATAGAATTCACGTTACCTGCATCCACCCAGACGTCATCAACACGAGTGCTGATTACGTGGAGATGTTAACAAAGAGGTATGTTGATCATTTTTATTATACATTTCTTATGAATCTTTGACATGTGATAATGTAGCCGGAAAGTAAATTGTGTTTTTACCTCAAGGTTTTTGTTGTTTTTTTAGTGCTTCTGGTTTAGAAATACTAATGCTATATGTAGGAACGACATGAACCGTCTGATATTTCAAAAGTATAATTTTGTATAACAAGATTACAAAATGCAAATCTAAATCTAAAAGAAAAGCTAAATTTCGTACAAAGTTTGCGTGTACATATCGTCAATACAAATGCTAAGTACCGATTTTGAAAAGTGGTTTGGTACCTTATAGATGACTTTAAATACATTTTATCTTATTATATATTTCAATTAGACTTAATGCGTATTCGTTAGTTTGATTTTCTGTAATTCATAATTATTTTTCTTAAATTTTCGAAAGTTTACCACAGCGTACATCAGTCCAAGAGCAAACATTATAGATTGAAAATGAAAAATCCGTCTATCACATTCGATACTGTGCATTTGTATCAACGATATTACGTTCTTGATTAAAGAGTTACTAAAATTTAGTCCGTCTGATTTCAAATTTATTATACTCTTGTCATTTAATATTAAGGCCTTTAATCTATTCTTGCAATGATAAAATCTGTGATTTTCTAAATCTCTGAAATAAAATGTGAAGCTCATTAGTTTTTTCATTAACAATAACTTTAGTCTTATAATATACCCGGCAAGTGGAGATAATATTAACGATACGTGAGTAACGTTTTAGTTTTCTTACAATTTTTTTCATGATTAAATTTACTATTCAGAAAATCAATATAGATTTTGAAGCAATAATATTGACCACGTTGGTTAGGCGGCAAACAATAATACCGATTTTAATGAGGTGGTTTCCAGGATGTTTATCTGTTTATTAACTTTCGCTACTAAGCCGATGAAACTTTTAACGATTATTAATTTCGTTAGTTAATATAGTGAAGTACTTGTAATGAAAATATAAGTGTCATTTTACAATGTGTCATGTGTTAATCAATGAGGTGTTAATAAAGTAACCGAGTATAGTATTAATATTTCTTAAATGTTATGCATAAATTCAGAAGTATGGAGACTATTTATTTTTTCAATTGTTTTAATGTTAGTGTTACAATTCGTCGAGTAAGTTTGTCTTTTTCTGGTAGTTAAATATGCGTTATATATATTTTCTCCCTTCATCGAGTAGTTTGATCATGTTGTAAGGCATGATGTCTCTGTAAACTTTCTGTTAGTTTGTGCTTTTAAGTCAGCCATGATTTTTACCAAATTGTACCATGAACTAGTGCATTTTGGTTCTGAAAATATTTTAATGAAACTCAATTATGCTTGGTTTAATTGGGGTAGAAGAAAAAGCGGTATCCGCTTAATTTTCCCTTAAAGTAACTAATGCTAGGATTTATAGGAATTTTATTATAAATTTATTGGACAGCAACTTAATGAAGTTGCTGTCCTATAAATTTCATCGCGGTGTTCGACCGTATTTGAACACATCGAAAATAAAGGTGTCAATTAGCGATGCTACATGAGATAATAGGCTTCTTGTAAACATTTTACGAAAAACGAGTTTTACATAATTATTTCTAAACGAGAGTTAATCTGCTGAATATTACCATTGAAATCCACCTATTATCTAATGTGAAACTGTTAAAGTTCTTCGTTATTATCGCAAATTTGAAAAATAATGAGGAATAATTTGGGGACAGTTAACAGAATCTAATTGGTTGTTACTTTGTTCAAACCAGCACTCAACCATACATTTGGGATTATTCATCTCTCGACATGTTAAGTAAAATATGACTTTTTTACATTGACTACATGTTGTTTACAGGGTTTTCTTAATATAAAACCCATCCATGTTCCCAAATATGTATTCTATCGGATTGCTAGTGGTCTCATTCGACTGAGCACAAAAAAAATATGTAGTTAAAAATGGTCAGAAAGATTGAAGTACCTGCAAGTTTGTTTTTACCAAAATCTGGCGTTTTTCACCGTTGTGCGTCATCTATATTCTATCCAAATTCTATAGCGACCCATTCCATTGTTTCGTACGAATTCATCTTAATGTGCACTTGAATCGAGCTAATCATTTCCTGAGAATCCATGTTTGTAACCTCCCGCATGAGTATTCACCAACCTCTCTCAAAAGGTCCGTCTTCCTATTGATATAGATAAAGCACTAGATCTGTAGGGCCGAACTAAAGGGCTCATTGCCCATTGGAGCGGAGGAAATTCATGGGCCACTGCCCATAAATAACTCCGCCCTCGTGCATGATTAGTGTAGCACTATTCCCTTTGGAACCCACGTTTAGGGAAGTTTGGAAATGGCAAACATATCATAGATTAGATAAAGGGCCTTCTAAGTCGAGAAATTAACTTCAAAACAGATGCTAATATAATGAGTCATAAAATGAAAATAAATGTTCGGCCACACAACAACCTTCGATTTTCTCCAGTTGAAATTAAATATTATAACGACGGTAAAACTGAAGTTTAGCGTCCTGCGAACCGATTATTTTCACACTTTCCACTATAAAGTATTTTGATGCACTAGTCCGCTAAAAAAAAAAACTCGAGGAAGGAAAGAAGTTATTAAGCACTAAAGTTCACTGTTATGGATGTTGTAAAAGCTGGCATAAACAACAGCGCCTGTGATCAGCGTGTATTTGTAAACATGCGCCTGCGCAGGTATAGAAAAGTCCTTAATAAATAAGTCTAATTGAGCACTTAAAGGCATTCTTCGGTCTGATTGCGGATTTATGTCCACCGAACATCGCGTCTCAAGGAGAAGAAGGCTATGAAGAATGTCTAGGACGACTTTTGGGCAGACGTGCTATGGGTTTCCGCTCGCTACGCTCGCTCAAGAAGATATCAAAACTCTAGTCAATCCAACTCGCTAAAATTGATAGAATTCTATTCTTCCTATCCGAGAAAACGTATATTTTCCGAATCTGAAGGTTTCATAATGAATATATTGGTATTGCAACCAAATAATTACCGATGAGATAATTGAAACCAAAACCACATGAATGACAATTTAAAAATTCTTTCATGAGTGTAACCTCGATAGTTACAATCGTACGGAAAATTTCCACAAAAAAATTACATTCTTACAGACATTGAATTAATTATCCAAAAAACTTGCATTAACATTCCGAATATCAATACTAGGATGGTGCTTATAATGTGCTGACTTTTAGAAATGTAGTCTCCTTTTTTTGTTGATTAGACTTTAGAATATATATATATATATATATATATATATATATATATATATATATATATATATATATGGCATTTTTCTCCAGCGGTGGTACTCCTCACTTCTTCCCGGAATATTTCGATGGATTCATCTCCATCTTCTTCAGCCAGGTACTTGTTTCTTCCTCGGTGGTAGCCGACGCAATACCATCAGCGCTGCCAACGGACA
Source organism: Gonocerus acuteangulatus (assembly GCA_946811695.1). Classification (NCBI taxonomy): domain Eukaryota; kingdom Metazoa; phylum Arthropoda; class Insecta; order Hemiptera; family Coreidae; genus Gonocerus; species Gonocerus acuteangulatus. The sequence continues at coordinate 37,512,216 of OX328127.1, read as the reverse complement.
GAATCCCAACTACACGAGGGAGCTTCAACACCATTCGTCCGCAGATACTGTGGCTAGAGGGGAGAAAAGGCACCCAGATCGAGAAAAATGTCATTCCCTTGGCTACCACCGAGGAAGAAACAAGTACCTGGCTGAAGAAGATGGAGATGAATCCATCGAAATATTCCGGGAAGAAGTGAGGAGGAGTACCACCGCTGGAGAAAAATGCCGTTCCATCTAAAAATACTATCCCAGCGAAAAAAAAAATAACATCATATATATATATATATATATATATATATATATATATATATATATATATATGATGTTATTTTAAAGTAAGTATTGATATCTCATTTGCAGGCTTGCAGCACGAGACGTGCATCAGGTAGTTGATGATATCATGAACGCTATTAAGTACAACAAGACCGACGTTTCATCTCCATCATACTACTATTATCTAAATGCACTCAATGTGTAAGCAACATCTATTTTCTATATACATTTTTATTTTTACATATAAATATATTATATTTACATTTTTTGTATGTGTGATGTGTGACTTGTGCTGGCCTAATTATACATGTCAATGAACAGTATATGGAAGGAGGCAATCATTACTGACACTTCCTTTGTTATAATAACATTTTTTTTTTACTGATTTTAACCGCTGTTAGGGTAGCTGGTCACAGTTGCATTTGTATTACAGTGAAACCTCCTGTAACGGACGCCTCCCAATAGCGGACACCTCTATGAACGGACAGAATATCCATGGTGCCGGCGAAAACCCCTTTAAATCAATGCACTAGCACATCTTAATAGCGGGCCCTCTACTTACGGACAACGGACACCTAAAATCGGACCCATATAGCTGATTTCACCTCCCAATAGAGGACAGCAGGGTAAAATATTTAATTGGATTCTCAGAATTTCAAGGAAAAGCACATCCTGGCGGGCATGCTAGTAAAATTCAAAGGAAATGTCAAGAGTAAACAGTACCCTACTGTTCCAGGAACCACGTGTTGTTGTGTTACACCACTTCTTAGCAGGTTTTATCTAGTTTGTATCTAGTCATGAACTCCGAAAAGAACGCGTGTAACTCTAAAAAATAAATTGGAAGTTTTAAGATTGTATGATAGTTTATAGCTTTGTCGTAGAGATCTGGGTGCGAAGTTTGACGTCAGCAAAACGCAGATGTCAAACTACGCGTAGTTTTTAGAACGATATGTGGTGAAAGTGCATCGGTTAATGTTGATTTAGTCCAAAATTGGAACAAATAGGTTTACATTTGCCATGACTATGAGGCTAAAATATTTATTTAATTTTGATGAAACGGCTTTATTTTTTCGGGCTCTGCCAAACAAGACAATGATTCTAAAAGGGGAAACGTGCACAGAAGACAAACAAAGATCGTTATCTCTTGCGTAAATATGGACGGCGATTTTGAACAGCCGTTAATAATCAGTAAATCATTAAAACCACGGTGTTTTTAGAACATTAACGTCAATTCAAGAATAGCAGGCAAGCTAACAAAAAAGCGTGGGTGCATGGGCGTATATAAGGGGGGGGGCTGCAGCCCACGAAATTTTGATTTGATGGTAAAAAATTGTCGTAAAACCCTTAAAATAAATTAAATAAGATCACTTAGTTCATAAAAAATATTTTATTTTACGTGTAATAGCGTTTTAGTTGCCTAAAACTATTCCAAGCTCTAAATTTTCAGTATTCCATACCCCGGAAATAGTCTCAGCCCCCCCCCCGAAATTATTTTCTAAATACGCCCGAGCGTGGATGACAACGTCTATAATGAGTAATGGCTAAAAAGTTTCGATCAGAGAATCGGACGTCAAAATGCGACCTTTGTTTATGGACAACGCGACATGCCACCCACATATGCATCTAATAAATGTTAAAATTCAGTTTTTACCACCAACAGCAAAATTTCATATTATATACATGTATATAATACAAACTGATTACAAATTGGAAAACAATTTAAACATACTTGAAAAACGAATGAGTATATTATAAACAATACTAAAACAGGATGTAAATAAAACATATTTACAACATACATATTGGGGCGGCAAATTAAAAATATACAATAAAATAGAAAAATGTGTGCCATCAATCGATTTTAAATTTAAGGACTATACTTCATCTAGTAATGGGCTTAATCTCATTGCAGAATCGATAAATAATCAGCTAATATACTTTCCTACAATGTTGTCATAATTAATGTTGATTCGGTCGGGGCTAGTGGACAATTTAGCTCTAGCTCTGTTTATTGATTTTAATGATACGAACAGATATATTTTTAGTCATAAGCTTCCAAAGGGGCATTTTATCAAATAGACAATGCCACACCTATCCTAAAGGTCATTGCTAATTCGTATATTATTTTCAGACTTTTCCCGAACGAGGTGGTTCACAAGTTCGTCAAGCTGATGGACCTGACGTTCACAGTTCCCACCGTACACGAATGGAACCAGCTACCTATCGCCGATATCGTGAGGGCTTGCAACCCACCGGCACCCTGTTCGACGCCGGATCAGGAGAAACTGTGCGCAAGTCTCAGCCCGGAAAATTCAGGCAAGCAGGCGAGGAAGATTTCCTTCACGACGATTAGCACTAGCGAGGGCGGCAGCACTTCGGAGGCGAACCGAACCAAAACGGAACAGCTCAAAGAGCAAAAAGATCAAGAAGAACCCGATTCCAGGGATTTCGTCCAAAAAGAAGTAGAAAACTCAATTCGTCAAAGCGAGTCACTAAAATCTGGAGAAGAGACTAGCCAGAATACCCAAAAAACGTCTTCAATAAAACTAACAGAAAACGTCGAATTGCCTAGTATAATCGTTAATGGCAATAATAAAACAGCATGAGATTTCATTATGTATATAAGTATTTTAACTTTTTAAGATTTTTTTTAATGAATTATACTAATCTTATTAACCATATCCCCCCAATAAATATTTTTTTAATATATGCTGATATAATTTTTTAGAATTAACTTCAAGCTAAGTAATTGTCTACTTGGGTATTCTATTAATATGTTTATGGATTAAATTTTTTTTCTGCTTTGACTAATTTGATTTTTGTAACATGATACATTACAAAAATGTGATATACTTACATTTAGTTAAATCTTTTTGAATATTGATTTTAGCCAAAGAAGGAGGGCAAATATAAATTGAATTAAAATTCAATATTTTTTAAGAATATTGTTTTAATACGCCAAATGTCTATGTTATATTGTGTAACGTTTTCTTGAATAATGCAAATTGTATGGTTATTTCTTCGAATATGTTTCAAGTATTTGATTAATAATTTCCAAAAGCTTATAGTCGAGGTCTTGAGTTGTTTTTTTATGTATAGAAATGAAAACAATGAACAAGACTCTTAGAAACGTTGTTTTAAGAAATGTATTCATAAATGTATGGTTAAGTATAAAGACTGTATTTATTGTATTCTAAGCTACAGAATTTGGTGTGTCTTATTTAATGAGTTGTTAATTTTAATAATAAAAATGAGTATTTTCAACAAGAGAATAATAATTATTTCCAAGTAACCGAATTGAGTAACTATATGATAGTGATATGGAACTAAACCTGGAGACTCAACTTTTTGATAATTTAAATATTACATTTATTAATTTGAGTTGCAAACTCATAAATAATATTCGATTAGTTTTATTTTTATTGATTTTTTTCATTGCAGGATTAGCCAATTTATCACATTTACTTCCTACAAATGATGAAAACATATGACGTTGCACAGTTGGGCCAAACGGCGTTTCTTATTTCAAAAATGGCTACAACCTCTAAATCTTAACCGATTTCATTGAATTATCTTTTTACATGAAAGCCAATAAAATTTTGTACAACATTGTCTAGCCAGCTTTTTATTTTTTGTTTCTCCTGTTCATTAAATTACGTGTAAATAATTCCCGAACATTTACAACTGAGCATAAAATAATATTTCAATTTTCACCTAACTTAATATCAGCAATTATATCGTTGAAATTGAACATTCTAATCCAGATTAGACCTGGAAAAAATCAATATTTTTTTTCAAATCTTTCAAAAATCATATTATTTCAATTAATCCACAATGTTAAATAAAGATAAATTTACGTTTTGAATATGTGTCAGATTCTTTCCAAGTCTAATCAGAATTTGAATGTTTAATTTCAACGATATCAGTGCTGATATTAATTTTGATGAAATATAAATTATTACTTTATGTTCAATTGTAACAGCTCGTGAATTATTTACACCTGATTTAATAAACATAGGAAATAAAAAACGAAAATCTGGCTAGACAAAGTTGTGCTAAATATTATTAGCTTTTATTTTAAAAATTGAAATCGGTTAAGATATGGAGGCTGTAGCCTTTTTAGAAAGACGAAAAGTGTAGGAAAAGTGGTGGTTCTACCTTGTGACGATGGAATCCAGAGTTAGCAATGAAATCCATGTTTCAGATCCAATAGGTCACAAAAATACCTTTTTTTTCTTTCAAATTTATATATATATTTATATATATGGGGAGAGGGGGGTCAATTGAGCCATCGAACCATTGGACCATTTTACGCGGTTCCATCATGTATCGGAAATCCCCAGTGATCTGTCTCACAAAAAAAAAAAAAAAATTTTTTTTGAGAGTAGATCGTTTACCGTTGGGATATAGTTTACCGTTGCATAGTGGGACGAATGAGCAATCTAGGAGGAAAAAATTCTGTATTACTTAAATGGACAGGGCAACTAGATTCAAATGAACAATAACAGCTTAAGATGAACTTATAACATGTTTGAAGGTGCTTTCCAATCAATGCGTAATAAATACACATATTAACAAGTCAGCAGCTACATCTTTGTCTTTGTTAAACCATAGACTTGAAATAAAAACACTTAACTCACCTGATCCAGGCATGTAAAGGCAATGTACCAAATTTATAATATTCCTTTAGCGCGGTTCCTCCCTCCCCTATGGGGAGAAACACCGCTTATAAGGTTGACCTAATGACACTATCCAGAAATATGCTTTCTAATAAAGTCCGTCACGCAGGAGCTGCATAACTAAGCACTTTCCTCAGAATTTGGGTAGTGTAGACTGCTTTCCAGAACAATTTGCTTAAAATATCCTACATAAATAAAATAAAAACGTGAATAGTTCTCATTTTGTAATGAGTAACTGATCAATTATTAATTTGCTTCCAGAGTTATGTTTACACATGGTACCTATTACACTACGTAATAAATACAAAAATCCTCATATTATCGTATTTTGATCTAACGCAGGAACAGGATACAGTCACTCTAGTGGTAGAAAGCGCTCCTTGCGGCGGCTTTGTGAACCTACGTCTGCCGGCTTTTCTATTCAAATATATTACAAATTAAACCCCCGCTTTCCGATTGACCGATTCAGCTCATTTTTACAACACTCCTTTCTCATGAGTTACCCACGACGTATACCGCGTTTCGTTACAATACAGCAGAAATTACGACCGGTATGAGTATATTAGGAATTTGGGTCCGGAGTAAACCCCCCCTTCAAATGAACCGATTTAGTTTATTTTTACAACACACATTTACCTGTGGATTAGCACTACGAATACCGAGTTTCGTCGAAATATACCAAAAATCACGGCTGGTAGTGGCGAATTGGTATTGTGGGTCCGGAGTAAACCCCCCCCCCCCCTTCTAATGAACCGATTTAGTTCATTTTTATATCTCACTTTTCTCTCTATATTACCACTACGAATACCAAGTTTCGTTGAAATATAACAAATATTATGGCTGACATAGTCAAATAAGTGTTTTGGGTTCGGGGTAAACCCCCCCTTCCGGTGGACCAACTTTAGTGGTTAACGAACTCGTTCAATCGTTTGCTAGTTGAATGCTATATACCAAGTTTCGTGACGAAAAAAGAAAAACTCTGGCCGCTATCGTGTTAACAGACATATATATATATATATATATATATATATATATATATATATATATATATATATATATATATATATAAATTTTAACGGGGGTCATTTTCGGTGTCTACTAGGTAGGATCGATAAAGATTTGAAGAAATTTTTCAAAAATTCCGTCATGAGTGCAACCTCAATAGCTACTTTCCTTCGGAGGAAAGTGCTAATAAGTTAATTATATGCTGCTAATATAAGTATGCTTTGTTAATTTGTAGTCTACCATCAAAGCAAGGGCCTCTTTATTAGAAAAAAGACACATATGATTAGTTTCACTAAATCATTATTTTCATTTGAGTTGCAAATTCTGATGGAGATTGAACTATTTCTCTGATAAGATTTAGCATCGAATCTTAACCAAATTCCTAACAGATTCTTCTATGGCGAATGCTAATTCTTTCGTACTGCGAGACTTTATAATAACTTTAACTTTATTTAACTTTCCTCGGGCACAGCACTCATCGAATCGTTTAATAGAGCGACCGAAATCGACAGACGAGTAGATGGCAAAATGTCTTGAAACAAGTATTCGAACATGAACATGCTGTCTAGCGAATGATTATTTTCAATTATAAATCTGTCCGGATATCTTCCAGCCTCGTGCCATTTCATTTTCATTTTCGCAATTTTTTATTTTAAATGAGTCTTTAATGTAGCTGAAAACGTTGGAATAATATTTACTATCTCAAACGTTTCCAAATATGGCAATATATATTGAATCTACATCTTTACAATTTCACCAAATGCTAAATAGCTTCCTACGCGTAAATAGAATTTATTTTCCACAAAACACATAAGCAGACGAAAGCAGCTGAATACCTTCTAAGTATATAAGAAGCTTATACCTTCTAAGTAACCTGATCCAAAAATTTCACAGAGGTACTTTGAGGTACTTTTTAGTAAAAGCCCTTTTAAGTTTTAAAAATGCCTTATTTTAAAGCATGTTAAAAAAATTACAGTAACAGTAGTATATATTCACTAATAAAAAACTAAAAATGAAAAAATATCAGTACGATGATGTACGGAGCTCAATTGAAAGATTGAATAGTTTAAACCAAATGTAACCCGTCGAATCAAATACTATTTACAGCGTTGTGTTTAGTTTGGAATTCGCCTGCTAAAATCAAAACAACTTCGAATACGGTCCCAAGAACTACTTCCCTTTGCACTAAATACAAAAGTTTCATCAATTTCTAACATGAATTTTTTCCACCTAGATTGGTCATTCGTCCCACTGTGCGTTGCGAAGGTACTATATGACCAGGTTCGATTTTACGTCCGCGAAGCATAGCTACTACTTTTCATCGCCTTCATGGATGCTTGCAGTTTAAGCTGAAACGTCAGCAAAAATAAAACACAGTTTCTTATAAAAAACGTAGTTTCATTAAGGTAGCACAAGACCTAACCTCGAAAAGATCTAACTTCGCAAATTTTCTTTATAGCCTCTACAGGACGGGTGCCCCACCTGGTTATCTCCTATTTGGAAAACCTGTGTCATTCCTCATTAAAATTAACAACTATTTTAGTAATCTATCTACAGTAATTACACTCTAACCTTGCAATAATTAAAGTTACAGATTACTAAACTTATTTTAAATTTAATGGCTGAGAAGATAAGCTCCTCATTTTAAGACGTTCTTTGATTAAAGAACAATCTACTGTTTTAAATTTTTTTAAAAATAATTTGACAGATTTTTATACTTCTATGGACGAAAACAATAACAAAAGGTAATTATAATTTCGCAACCATGAACTGAAGAACATATATATATATATATATATATATATATATATATATATATATATATATAAAGATATGTTACTATATTAACTTTTTTTGTCTATAACTTTAAAAATGTAGACAGCAATTTTTATGTTTTTCTATATTTTCTCAAATATCTCAAAACAGTTTGGGAATCGAAAGAATTAGAAAGTAACCTTTTGAAAGCTTAATTGTCCAGAAAATTTATATTTTATGTTGGTTTTTGTATAGAACAATCTCATTCGCAAAATCATTGCTTATAATATTTTAAATGCAGGTTTAGATTCACAATCATTTCTGTTTCGTTCGGTATTTTCTTGATTTTTTTTTACTTTTATCAGTAACGTTGCTTTTCTTTGAGATAAGAACTGTCATCCAAGTAAGACTTCATATTTAATGTTTTCAATGATCATATAATTTAAAATAATTAAATTGAACTGTAAATAAATGAATATACAAATATTTTAAGTATCATATTTATTAAATAGTTAAAAACGTTCAATATATATTTGCACAGATATCATTAAGTAATTCTAGTACTATAATATAAATTGTATTAAAGTAATTTATATTAAATATATTAATACTTTAATTAAATCAAATCTCTTAACATACTTTAATTTAAGTTAGTTAATATATACAAAAATAAAAAATAAAAATACTAAAATACTTAATGTTTACATTTTTATTAGTATTTGGAGAAATAAATATATTATATATTATTCATACTTTTATTATTCATTATATTAGTGATGATTTCAAATCCAGGGTGTTTTAGGGGGGCTCCCCCCACCCCACATTTCTCTCATTACACAAGTGCCGACTTGAAAATTTCATGTTTCAGAACCTACAGATAACGAAAATGACGGTGTTTCAAATTTTTGTGTGTGTATATATATATATATATATATATATATATATATATATATATATATATATATATATATATTTGTTTGTTGCTCGCTCACACGCTTAAAAATGGTCCCATTTTTTATGAAATGTGGTACAAAAATAATTTGTCTTGCCTATTTAAAAGATCAAGATCGTTAACCGGCAGAATCCGCCTCCCGGAACACGGTTTTATGGGAGAAATTCGCCAGAAAAAAATCCTTGCACTTAGGGCTTTGATTTTATAGACTTGCAAGTACACTTTTTATAGGTTCCTTGACGTATGAAAACGAATGAAAACGTTTTTAAAGCAATATCTTTACCCATTTTCGAGAAAATTGTAAAAATAGCTGTTGAAAAACGTTTCTTTGTTTGGGTACTTAGAATGATGGGATTCATTTTTTTTTTTTGTCTGTTCCCCTTAGTTTTTTAATGCATGTTATTTTTTTAATTGCTTATATTAGGAAAATGTATTTATAAGTAAAACAGGATACGTAAAAGTGTAATTTCCGCTTTTATATGGATGGCTTCTGTCAACCTTATAATCGGGACTCCTCTGTATGGAGAGAGGGAGGAACCGCGCTAAAATAGGACATTTGTCGTGCGTAATCGATATAAAACGATGACAAAGCAAGTGAATACTAACTATTTTAATAGTTCATTGGACATTATCTTATGTTATTTGTTAGTTAACATGGCCTTCAAATAATCAGTTTATCCTTCATGTCCTAGACTGGCCCGTGACAGTACACGAAGTATAAGTAGTCATCATATGCATATGGTTCGTTCTCTGTAGATGGATAATCAATTCATCGCTTTCAAGACATATCTTATTAGTAAGTGAGTGAAACAATATCCATAAAGAAACGATGTACTTAACGCATGCATACAATTAATATGAATCACAATGGCCCGCAGAAACAAATATCATTAGTCATAGGCAAGATAACATTATTCTGATGCAAGGTAGGGATTGTCGGGGTTCGGTCACTGCTACTTAATAAAACTACATTTTATCATAAAAATGGTTTTATTGTGCCGACGTTTCGGCTTGAACTTCAAGCCTTCATCAGGGCGGTGGGAAGATAGAGAACTGGAGTTCCAGCATACGGAATGTAAGGCGAGAGGAAGTCGTGCTTACTAGACTAAGAATCGGACATTCACACTTGACACATTCATATTTAATGAAAAAACAGGACAAACCGAATTGTACACTTTGCAACGTTCCACTGACAATTAAACACCTACTTACTGACTGCAGAGAAAGAGAAAACATTGACTTACCAAATGATTTACACGAACTACTTACAGAGGACAGTACACACATAGACAATATATTAAAATATCTGATACTTAAAAAGAAATTTCAACTTTTTTAATACACTATTGTTTACTTAACAGTTAAATGCATTTAACATTATACTTCATTTAAAATTACAAGTTTTGAAGTTGTATATATATATATATATATATATATTCTTTATGCGTTTCGTTCTTTTAGGCTTAGGGTCGGGAAAAAGTAGTACTTCCTTGTGTCACACCACTTTATTTTTTCTGCCCTACATGTTTCGTGCTTAATTCATTCTCACCTCATCAGGGGCACTTCTGCAACCAAATCCATTTTTGTACCTCCCAATGTACAAAAATGGATTTGGTTGCAGAAGTGCCCCTGATGAGGTGCGAATGAATTAAGCACGAAACATGTAGGGCAGAAAAAATAAAGTGGTGTGACACAAGGAAGTACTACTTTTTCCCGACCCTAAGCCTAAAAGAACGAAACGCATTAAGAAATATTTTGGGTCATCCACAAGAATAATAATAATAATATATATATATAGGTAATATAACATATATTTTCATGTTTAATTTTTTAATTAAAAAATTTGTTTTTGTTGTATTTTCAATCCGAATGTTCAACATTACTATTTTATGAAATATATTCCCAAATTCATTGTCTTTTGTTTATATTTGTAAGACATGCTTGTACGGTGCTGTACAATTGTTAGCTTTGTTCGCACATTGACCTAAAGAGCATATCGCTTCGTTGTGACATCTCAATAAATAAATAAATAAATCTGAATGATCCCGCATTTGTGAGGTATAGTTCTCTATCTTCCCATCGCCCTGATGAAGGCTTGAAGTTCAAGCCGAAACGTCGGCACAATAGAACCATTTTTATGATAAAATGTAGTTTTATTAAGTAGCAGTGACCGAACCCCGACAATCCCTACCTTGATCATCTACGGTCAACGCTCTCCTCTCAATTATTCTGATGTATTTTTTCCCACTTGAAATGGGAAACTTTTTTCTTTTAGTTGCATATATCTACGCAAGAACTTCGAAATTGTAGCACGTTCTATAACCTTCTTTAAGTTTCATTTGGAAATGGAAAAATTTGAATACCTACTTCAATTAGTTCAAATTTAATAAAGATTACTGCTAAAATAAATTAAAAAATCAATATAAAAAAATTGTTTACATACCTAATAACACGATTCCCAAACCGTTTTCAAGAAATTTAGAGAATATAGTAACATATAAAAATTAATGTATGTTATTAAATTTTTTATGCTTCCCTTACACTAAAAGTGTTTTTGCTATCAAAACTCTGAAAAAAAAAAAATGTTCAACACAATCAGTCGTGTTGAAACACAAAGGGTATTATAATTTCTACTCAACTTCCATCTTGAAAATTACAGGAACTAAGTAAGCAGGGCTCAAGAGTCTTCACTTCTGGCGATGGGATTCACAGTAAAAGAAGGTTTCGACAAAAATGGCGCGCCGACTTCGGGCAAGAGAGACTTCGGGGGACACAAAAATCAACAGGAGAACAGGCTGTTGATTAACAGGCAATCCTTGATCCTGGATTTCCTGAAGCTCATATTGGCAAGTATCTGCGCTCCTTTTTGGGCTTTGGTACGCTACGTCAATGCAAGGTTCAAGTCTCTGAAAGGAAAAGTTTGCTTTGTAAGTATTTTTTTATTTTTTATTCGTCAATATTTATGTACGTTACAAATAATTATCCCAAATTTTCTCCGGAATATATCTTTAGCTTGATCAATCATTGATTTTTGTTTTTCCTAAAAACGTTAGAACAATTAAATATAGTAGGGCTAATAAGAGACAAATATTCGATATATATATATATATATATATATATATATATATATATATATATATATATATATATATATGTATACAGGGTGTCCCGTAAATGTCTAGTCATATTGTGAGGGGTGATAGAGGACCCTTAGGGGAACAAAAAATGTTCTATGACGATTTCCCGAATTCTCGCCCATAAGGGATAAAACGTCGTTTTGTCGATTTTTACGAGACAAACGTGGTTTTTAAGAGAATAATCTTTGTAGCTCTGTCCCAGGTGGTACTACTAGAAAAGGAGTGAAACCAATCGAAAGCTGAGTAAATTTACTATAAGACTAGTTGGGAATAAACGTAAAAATAAATAAATGTATGTATGTACATCTTACCAAAAGAAAGCTATTCTAAATTTCCTGATATTTTATTGATATTTCTTTCCAGCGTTACTCCTCAATGGGCAGGATCTGAGATCTCCGGGTTTTAGAAAAGCTTCTTCATTTAACGAGCTTTCCATTCATGTATCACAACCCTGTGTTATTGAAGTATTTGAACGATTTAAGAACAAAAGTTTAAAAAAAAAAACATGGATCTGTGAAAAGAAAATTATATTTTTTTCTTCAGTTTATTCAAAAAGCTGAAGAGAAATATTTATTTTTATAAATGTTTACATATAATATTAAGTAAATATTTACTTAAAACAATAAAAAAAATTACTTCCACGAATATAAAAAAATTCCTAAAACAGTAAATGAATAAAATACACATTTATTTTGAATTTATTAATTCAGGTAACTAATACTGGGTCCAGGTGGCGGCCATTAAGGAACACCAACCATACATTAACCTCAAAAATTATTATTTTTACCTATATCACGCGTTTCAACACATTGTTACAGGACTATGTACATCTTATTTATGAGGGATAGAATTTTTAATTACCACAACAAAAACGCATGGGCTCACGAGAATCCCAGTGAGTTTCACAAACATAGCAATCAGTATCATTTCAAGGTAAAGCATTTGTTTTCTAAATAAATACCTATACAAATATGTTCAAATGCTTGATCTAGGTAAAAATAGTAATTTTTGAAGTTAATGTATGGTTGGGGTTCATTTATGGCCACCTCCTTGACCCATTATTAGTTACTGTAATTAACAAATTGTGTATTTTATTTATTTACTGTTTTAGGAATTTTTTTTATATTCGTGGAAGTAATTTTTTTTATTGTTTTAAGTAAATATTTACTTAATATTTATGTAAACATTTATAAAAAGAAATATTTCTCTTCAGCTTTTTGAATAAACTGAAGAAAAAAATATAATTTTCTTTTCACAGATCCATGTTTTTTTTTTTAACTTTTGTTCTTAAATCGTTCAAATACTACAATAACACAGGATTGTGATACATGAATGGAAAGCTGGTTAAATGAAGAAGTTTTTTTGAAACCCGGAAATCTCAGATCTTGCCCATTGAGGAGTAACGCTGGAAAGAAATATCAATAAAATATCAGGAAATTTAGAATAGCTTTCTTTTGGTAAGATGTACATACATACATTCATTTATTTTTACGTTTACACTCAACTAGCCTTATAGTAAATTACTCAGCTTTCGATTGATTTCACTCCCTTTCTAGTAGTACCACCTGGGACGGAGCTACAAAGATTATTCTCTTAAAAACCACGTTTGTCTCGAAAAAACGACGTTTTCTCCCTTATGGGCGAGAATTCGGGAAATCGTCATAGAACATTTTTTGTTCCCCTAAGGGTCCTCTATCACCCCTCACAATATGACTAGACATTTACGGGACACCCTGTGTATATATATATATATATATATATATATATATATATATATATATATATATAAAAGCATAATATAATTAACAGCTCGGCTTGCTCTTGGACAACAGAACACCGCCGACAAATAGTAAACATCTCTTTATCAACCATCAAAATCAGAGGGAACTTGTGTCACTATTTTTGTCTTGATGCTACATAGGGAAGAATGACAAATTTTTATTTGAGTTTTAATTTGAGTTGTGTCACTTTTGAAATACTAGTGCGATATATATACAAATCACGAAAAAAACTCTGTAAACAAAATAGATAAAATTATTAAATAATATATTTTTGGGCAATAAATAATTTTAATAATACATTTCTAGGTAAGTGGCAGTGGTGGTGAACTTGGAAGAGGTATTTGTATAGGTCTCGCAAAGAAAGGAGCGATAATTGCTTGTTCAGACATAAATGAAGAAGCCAACAGCAAGACTGTGGAAATTCTCAGAGAAATGGGAGCAGAAGCCAAGACATATAAGTTGAATGTACGCAAGAAGTAAGGACTTATTATGATTTGATTAAGTACATACATATTAGCAAATATACATAAATGTATAAGCCCCAAAGTAGCGTTTAAGCTTCAAGGTACATCTAGGAAATTCGATTCTGAGCAATAAAGTTCGTATCAAAATGGGTCTAAAAATGCTTTCTGTAGGTGCTGGAGCAAAAACTACTTTCTTCAGACTCCGCATCCCGATAACTTCTCAACATTTGCCGTTGGAGCACAAGTCTACAAATAAATGTTGCATGCCACTAAATGCTGTGAATTTGATACCGAGGAATCTAATTTTGCATCATGGAATATAGAGATTCATTTGGTCTATATTTAATCATTATAGTTTTTCCAGATAATTCTCGAAATAGAAGTTTACTTAAGTATTCGAAGAATTCATGAAATAAAATTTCACTTTCACTTGAAATGGACGAGAAAGGACTTAGGAAAATAAAGGACATTCCGAAGCGACGGCAGACAAGTGAGCGTTCTTCAAGGAGAGAAGAAGTTGTTCTGTGCAGATAAGGAATCGGACTCTGCCTCCTCAGCCATGAACATATCTTCCTCAACCTATATCCACCTTCATGCAGCTGTGATATAGGTCAGCATTGGACAGGTGTGCGCGCGCCAGAGAGTGGAAACGGAAAGAGGCCCGTATATAGCGTTATGAACCCTCACTGAACCTCTCCCTAAACACACAATCCTTACTAACGCTCACGAGGTGAGGGCTTCCCTGCGATCCCCCATGGGGTCTTTCGCTGTCCATGGGAGATCGCAAGACGGCCCTCGGGAGAGGCCGCCTACTACTGTTGCTTCCGCCCCTTGCAGAGCGCATGAGTCTCGCTCAATACAGAACACCTCCAAATTCTGGCTACTCTGCAGCGGAGCATCCAACCATATGACCACTACGCACGACAGGCAACCACAACGTGATTCCTGCCACCAACCCAACCGTAGTACCATTTTGGAAACTCATGCCATGAGCCCCTAAGCACCAGAATGGTCACTGGCCCGGAAGTGTTAAAAGCACCCCCTACGGTTTCCTTCCAGAAGAGATACAGGGGGGGACTTATCCCGATCTCCCAAGGAGGGCAGGTCCCGTGCCTGTAGTTGCCAAGCTGTCCGGGAAGGCTTAAAGCCCCTTGGCTACATATCTGTAGCCCGTTCCACTATCCGCAACCTCGTGGACCCGCCTGGTTGCGCATGGCGACGCCTCTCAGTACCGAGGTCAAACTGGTTTACCCAGTCATCCCAAGGACGACTGGGGTAAACCAGTTTGACTGTTCCACTATCAGCATTGGATAGTGGAACATTTCTTCATATCATGCAGAATCTGCACTTCCTTGAGAAAATCAACTAGAATTAAATCTTCTCTTGCAAAAATTCTTGGCGACAAAGAAGAAGACGTACAAAAACTTTTTGTTTTTTTAAAAAAGACAAATATGTATTCAAAATTATAAATTTTATTTTTTATTATTATTTTTATTATCACTTAAAATTCTCATTATTTATAATTATTTATTATTAATATTTCTTAATATATATTTGAATCATTTATCATAATTATTATTATATGTTATTAATGTAATATTCTTTAATATTACATGATATTTAATCATATATCAATTCATCAATTTTAATTAATCATATTATTATATGTTCATTACCACTATAGTATCAAATATGTTTTGTTTTTTAATTTCTTACCATGCAATCGCCAATGATCCTACAGGATAGAGGCAAAATAAAATAAATAAAATTTCACTTTCGTTATGCAAGGGATATCAAAAATATTTGGCAGCTTAGATTAACGCTGTTTGCAGAGAAGAAGTGGATGCAGTTGCTAAGATGGTGCTGTCAGACTTTGGCAGCGTTCATGTTCTTGTGAATATAGCAGATTATTGCATGCCAAAGGAAAAATCTCTGGAGGAGTGTGCGAAGGCAGTATTCGATGTGAACACTTTAGGCTCCATATGGGTGAGTATCACTTTTATAACTTTAATAAAAGCAGATAGAGAAAAACAAGGAATTATATAAAGGAAATTAATTAAATACTTTCCCTAAGTGCTTCCTTAATAAATAATTAAAAATGTAACGGATCGCTGCCTGTACATAGAAGATATGTATGTTATTGGGGGCCTCGATCAACACACTAGCACCCAAAACAATGATTGTTAGCATTTTCGTCTGTGCACGCTAATCTCAGAACCCCAAATTGAGAAAATGTAAACGATTTTTTTGTTCTTTGACGTAAATCTAGGCTTCAAATAAATCATCCGCATATAAAACAAAATTTATTCCTGGGATTTTTTCAACATCTGCTCCTCTAATTTGCCATTTTATATTAAATCGGCTTAAATATTTGACTGTTCTTAATATGAGTCGGAAACAATCTACATTGTTTGAAACAATAAATCTGCCGTAATATGCATTTTCAATTTTCAGACCATCGACACATTCTTGCCAGCAATGAAGGGAGCAGGTGAAGGGCATATTGTGGTGGTGTGCGCAGACGCAGGCACTAAAGGACTACAGGAAAGGGGAGTACATCGCGCGTCCTTGGCTGCCATTAAAAGTAATGTTTTATTTTTGTTTTTTTGTAAATATTATAGATTGACTTCAACCTACTTTCAATACATATATTTTAGAATAAATATTTAAATTGTTCAAGTGTTGTAGAATTTGAAATTTACTAATGAAATAATTTTTTTTTTTTTTTTTTTTTTTTTTTACAGACTATGCCCAAGCTGTAAGAGAGGAACTTGTACAAAAAGGTCACCGTGACATTATTGTCACAATAGTGGATTCATGTCCATCCAATATTTCTAATGATTTCATTCTGAAGTGTAGGCACCTTCTCAAAAAGGATATGTGAGTTGGGTTAATTACTAATTTGCTCATACCGGTCGTAATTGCTGCCGTGGTGTAACGAAACGCGGTACACATCGTTGGTATCTAATCAGAAAGAAGTCTTGAAAAAATTAACTAAATCGGTCTATCGGAAGGAGGGGGGTTACTTTGTACTATGTTTGGATAGAATTCACCCGCCAAAACGTAGGTTGTGAAAGCTACCACTAGAAGTGCCGTTTTGATATGGCTTTATGCGGGTTGTTTACTTCTGACTTCTACTACTAGGGGCGCTTTTAATATTCAACCAGATCAATAGACGAAAATGTGAAATTTTTGTATATTTATAAAGTAGTTAAGTTCCACGCATACACAATATTATTCATGTTTTTATTTTATTTGTATAGGTTATTTTTAGTAAAATATTCATGATTACAGTATATTCAACCTAAACTCTGAAGAAAGTGCTTACTTATACAGCTCCTGCCTGACGGCCTTTTTTATTTTTCCTTTTAAATCAAATAAATTTATCCACATTAATAATGCCGGTTTAATTTTTAACGAGTAGTTCTTGTGGTTATATCGTTATTACTACAATTTGTTTCATGAATATTCATTTCCGAAACGAAACATTGTATTTAAACAATGAGAAAAACGGAGTTATAAGCATAATATAAATAATGGTTTGTCACAGGAAACAATTCCTTGTAATAATAATTATGATTTTTTTGTTGTTTCCAAACGAGTTTTTTTCTATGTATGCTACATCCGTGTAATTTGATTATGGCGATATACTAATAGCAATATTTGATTTTATGTGTTATCTAACTGGAACTGATAACAGGTGAGACAAACCATCCTCCAACGAACAGGTGTGAAAGGTAGCGTGGAACTGGTAGATTTGCCATTTTAACGGTATTAGTGAGTTTTATTTATTATAAATGTTTTGATGTTACAGGTCAGCTAATGCAGGCGTCGAAGATATAGTAGAATTCACTATGAATGCCATTATGAATAATAAAGAGGATGTATCACCAAGTCCAATCATGGAACTATGTAACACGCTAGCACGGTGAACTTTACTTTTGAATTATTATACCCTTTTACCCCTTTAAGTATCTTACCTCATATATATGTATGTATATAGTTTTGGTATTATTCATTGTTGAAGTCCTAACAATATCGAGCCATAAAAATCAGTTTATTAAAACATTTAATATTATTAAAACTTTTTATAATGACATTTTTATTGTGTTCTTTTTGCAGAGCTGCAGGATGAAGTGAAGAATTTCCTCTTGGCCTGGAATCCTTTTTAGATTAACCTTCCAAAAATCGATTTGTATGACATATTCACAGTTAATGCAGCTGAGGAAAATGTATATGGAAATAAGAATAGTTAAATATTGTGTCTGAAAAATAAAATAATCCTTTTTCCAGAAAACCCAAGTGTATTTATACTTATAAAATTTTTATAGTTATAAAATTCTTGTTATAACATGAATTTTATAACTTTTAAAATATGAAAGCTATCTGTTGTACATTTATTACCTTCTTTACCATGTTAGCAATAAAATAAAATTCCAAATTGTAGGAATTGCGTGCTCTTAACTTTTATAATGTGGAACTGTTAATATTTTGGATTCACTGTGGTGAATCCATTCGTTTATATATATTTTTTTTAAAAAAAACTCTCCTTTTGTTTCCAAGTGTATGCCCATCTTCAGCCCAGTTTTTTTAGCTTGGGTTTTAAGATCCTTTACTTGTGCCCTACTAATTCCTAATTACTAATAAATCAGTCCACGATTATCCTTCAATGTAACATGAATTTTCCCACGTTTCCTTGCTTAGATCAATTTTCATCATTAGATATTTAATTAATAATTAATAAAATCTTGTTTTTGGACTGTAATTGGTTCATTGTATTAGTAAGATGTTATCTGTGCTTGTCTTGATATTAATATATAATGAGTTGTTTCCGCAATTTTACAACGTAATTGGGTCAAGTAAGGGATAAGAATTCTTTCCTTTCCTTAAATAATCAATTCGTTTAATTATTTATTATGTTTCATATCAATTAGCTTTTAAATTTCAAAAGTAATCTTTAAAAGAACCATTTCAAAATTCAATGATGTGTCATAGTGATTCTGGAATTGAGTGCTCCACAGCAAGAAATCTGGTATTATTCAGGATCCTACATTCTAGAAATAAGTAAATCCTTATGAACCCATTTAAACAGAAGAGGAAAATCCGAAAATGTATTATATACGCACTGCATACTCCGACATTTTTTTATTATTATGGTTTAAATGCTCCGCTACTTTTTAAAGTAAAGGTGTTTAAAATGTTGACAAGTGACATGGTACTTTCTTATGTTATTCTAGGTTTTTGTTTGTATTAAAGATTTAATAATAATATTGAACAGTACCTAGTAGTTGCTATGTGAGTTGTGTGGCATAACCTTGATAGCTTATTTTGTAAGAGAAAAGCTTAATTTGATACCGAGAACAGCCGGATTTTTTAAAAAAACAGTAAAACACATTTTTTAAAACTGATTTCTGAAGTCAATAACAACAAATTCAAAATATTTCCCAAGTCCGATTTTTGATAAAAAAAATCTGAACAAAATATTTTGATATTATCTCATACTATTCATGAAAATAATTTGAAAAATATTACATGAGATCATTGCACATAGAACTGGTTAATTTAACATTAAACTACCCGTAACGATTAATGTATTTAGCTCATCGAAATAATTTTGTTATTTAAAATGTTATTATTTTCAGCAACAAAATCATTCTTTATAATAACTCTTGATTAATGTTGCGGAATGAATCGACTAGTGAAAAAAGGTACATTGCTCAATATCAGCAGTACTCCACATAGCTAAATTATGATAGATTAATTACCCCATCCTTTATGGACGAACAGTATTTTATTTGCTACATGAGACACGTATACATTGGTATTTTATTAATGTACTAGCTGTTACCCAGTGTGCCATGCTACACCTACTTTCTGTCTATGACTCTCCCCGTATCAAGATCTACTTGATCAAAATCGGTCAAACGGTGTGAATTTGTTTATATCTGTCTGGTAGTTCATAACACAACCGGCAGAGACCAGCACCTCAGCACTTCAAATAACAGCCAACAGAGGCCAGCAGAAGTTGCTCTTATCAGAGGAAGGCCAGCTCTCCTTAGTTAGACAGTGACTGTTGAAATAAAATTGAAATAAACTGCATTACATGATTATATAATGATGTAAAGTCATCAATGAGTTCGAGTTATTCTAATTATCAGGAACATCAAGAAATAAATTTGAGACATTATTCAAAATGGATGTTGATTCAAAATGGCCGTCACAATCTGAATGGTTCAGTGTAGCCGATTTTTCTTTTTGACCAAATGTTGAAATTTGACCTAGCCTAGGAGATTTCCCGTATCAAGACCTACCTGTGTGCCAAGTTCGGTCAAACGGTGTAGATTTGTATAAGGGACAAACAAAAAAACATACAAACAGACAGACACGTGATTTTTATATATATAGATTTGATTAATTTTAAAAAGATCATTACTGACTAATTGAGGCGTTGCGGATTCGAAGGACGAACTCAACATCCGGTCAAATGTTTTTTCCCGCCATCCGAATCTAGACGCTTCAGAGAATCTACAGGTTTATTTTTCATGTCGAGTTCGCCCTTCTTTCCCTCACATAATACACAGAGAACGAAAAAAACTGGCTAGAAACTGCCATAGGAGGGCGGAAACGAAAGTAAAGGCCAAACTAATTCCTGGTAAATTTTTATATAATTTGAACAATGAGACTTACCATAAGGAAAAAATGTTTTTAATATACTACAGAATTATCACAACTACAGTCCACTATAGAATACCAAGTGAAGTGTTAGCAATGGCTTTCTCTTTGTTCAAGTGCTACAATTTTCTGTGGCTCACCGATCTCTCTTCGACTCCAGCCACTGGTCGGAGCAGAAGGGAGCTTGTGTAGGCCCCTTTCAACGTTCATATTGTATCATATATCATATTACCAGATGTATTTATATAAAGGATGTAATAATCAATAAAGAAATATGTATATTAAAAATAATATATATGTACTTTAGAGGAGTTCGCCCTTATGGAAAAAAATATTCAAACGCATTTCCCTGAAAACTGGGTTTTGTTGAATTCGCCCTTCGTGTCCGCAACGCGTCAATTTTATTGAACGAATCCCATTGTTATGAATACTCATAAATAATTCGTGAATATCAATAGACAAATTGCACCTGAAATTATAATAACTATTCTTTATAGTAGGTTATATCGGCAATCTATTGTTTTCTACTAAGTTATGACCAATAAAAATAGACTAGTCAGCGAAGGTTAGTAATTGCCAATGTCTTTATTGCTAGGCAGTTTGCGAAAGTACTACAGGTTTGGGTATTGATGTTTTGACATCTCCCAGACATGGTTATGACTTTGAGAGACGGATTTTACAAAAATGGCATACCAGTGGGAAAGAGGGATCTCAGAGAACCCAAAGCGACCCTCAAGTCAACCATGTTCAGAAATCCACGATCATTAGCCAAATCATTTGTGAAATTAATATTCAATTTCTTATTTGTGCCTATAAGGAACTTTTTCCGATTATTTACTGCAAAGCCCAAGTCTCTTAGAGGAAAAGTTTGTTTTGTGAGTATGACAACATATCGCACTAGTATTTCTAAATTGACACAACTCAAAAATCGGTGTTTTCCTATTATTACTATGAAAGATTTGGTAAATATCTCTTTATCAACCATCAACACTGTATGTACACCAGAGGGCACATATTTCAGAGCTTCTACACCAGAGGGCACTTGTTTCACTCTTCCTGTTCTAATGCTATTCCCCATACATAGGCAAGAGTGACACATGTTCAGTTGAGTTTTATTTTGAGTTGTGTCACTTTAGAAATACTAGTGCGATATATTCTATTCAAAAATATATAAATTATTTTTTATTATTATTTAAATATTCCGATACTTAGGCATTCGCCATAATACCAAGTGACATGATAACTCCTTGTGTTACTGTGGATTCTGGTTATGATAATATGAATAAAGTTTTAACAATAATGTTGATCATTAGGAATTATAATACTTAGTTGAACAACAGCATTTAGTTGCTGAGAAGGGCTGAGGCATGGTTTGATTTAATGATAACTATCAAATAATTAAAATGCTATATTCTTTTATTTATTTGGTCACTACTATTAAATTTGAAATAAATCAAATTTAAGTGCAATTTCAATAAAATTCTTCAATTAAAATTACATTTTGAAGAATTGAGGAATAGAGTGATAGTTATTCTAAAGATTATTATTTAATTATTGCATTTCTACTTCGATTTTGTAGACTTCGATTATTATTTTTTACTTTTTGAATCATGCGATGATTTAAAAATAAAATAAAAAAAAATATCGATATTGACATTTTACAATGGATAATACAAATTATTATGCATGAAATAAATCAATGTTCTTTTATTTTGTTTTTATGCGGGTTAGAAAGACAACAGAACTTATATCTTATATTTGTTCCAGGTAACAGGTAGCGGCCGAGGACTCGGTAGAGGGATCTGCATAGCCTTGGCTCAGGAAGGCGCGATCATAGCTTGTGCAGATATAAATGAAGAAAACAACAATAAAACTTTAGAAATTCTCAAAGAAATGGGGGCTAATGCAAAAGCATACAAATTGAATGTAGCCGACAAGTTAGTACTTAATGGTTTTGTAAATATTATTCCCAATAAATCCTCAATTTCTCCCAATCTATAAGATGGTGGAAATAGCTTAATTAATTTATTTTAGGTCCTGTATTTAATATACTTCAATTGATACATTGCTCAAATAAAATATGAGGAGATTTTTGAAGGGCTGTATTTTGGGATTTTAAGGCTTGCATCAGTTCAAGAATAACCTCCGAAGGCCTTATGTCAATTTTTGTGTAAAAACTCATAGATTGTATGCATTAGAAGACGTATTAAATACAAAAATATAAGCAAAAACGCGAATTGTTTAGAAAAGTCCTATATTAAAGGGGCTGTAACTCCGCTCCAAATGGACCAATCGAGTTCGTTGAGGTCTCAAAAAATTAGTATTTTTAAGCACTAAAAGGCAGTACCGAATTTTTTAATAAAAATTTTATAGTGGAAAATATCCTGAATTATGAGTTTTGAAGGGTGGGGCTTAAATAAAAAGTGCAGGGGTTTTCCTGACCCCGGATGTATTTTTTTTTTTTTTTTTTTTTTTTGTGGCTGTGTTATCAAGAGAAAGATTTAAAATATATTAAATAATGCAGGATCATTTACAGATCACAAGTAGAAGACTTGGCAAAGACAGTGGAATCAGATTTGGGTAGAGTTTATCTGCTGGTGAACAACGCAGCAATAATCTTGTCCCATCCAGAGACCGATGAGGACTACGTGAGAGCAGTGTTCGGTGTCAACGTCTTAGGAGCTATTTGGGCAAGTATTGCTAAATCAAATAAGAACAATTTGATTTTATATAGATGCATATATCTACTTGTGTATATATATATTTAAACAGGAAAATAAAAACACCAGGTCTCCAACACCATTTTGTATTAGTTTTCAATGCGAAGCTTTATCCATTTAAAAAATTGATTACACATAAATTTCCAACTTATAAAAGGCACAAAACAATTTTTATAACTGAATGTTAAAAAAAAAAAAAATAATAAAAAAATCCTAAGTTTCTTTTATTAAAAACTATGATAATATAATCTAACTGAACTTTAATAAATGTGTCTTATGTTATTAAAAAATATAAATATAAAATTGTATGCTATTTTAAATACCTCACGTACACATTCTTCCATAGTCTCTATGTATATCTATTAAAATAATGAAATAAATATCGTTATTCAATCTATACACACTGATGTAAACAGAAAAATCATTATAGGTCTTAAAATAGATCAAAACGCTGAGGTACCCATCTCGCAGACAGTTTAAACATGTACTACCTCTTCTTTGTAACACCATGAGCAGGTACAGGATAATCCTTCTTGTGTTCCGTTCTCTACCCCCACGTTTCAGTCCTGGCTTTATTTTTATTTAAGTACTTGTAATTTGTATCATCAGGATTGTTCACTGTCTATTGGCGTGCAATATTGTAACATTTTTAAGGCCAAAATTCCTGCCAAATAAATCGTCCTGGCTTACTTGTTTATGTTAATAGGCTTGCAGATATACCTTTTATAGGTTTCCTGACGTAAGAAACCACCCATTATTATGGCGACACCTGTAATCGTTTTCAGAAAAGTTTTCCTAACTAATTTTTGGTTTGCGTACTCAGAATCAATGGATTCATTTAAAAAATAGCTCCAGATTTTTTACATTCACCCAAACAAAGATAAATAAATTTTGAAGATAATGAAAAATTAAAAAAAAATTAATACACTATCAGACATGAGCAGTTTTAGGATTTTTGTTTGTTTCCTTAAATATCTCGAAAAAATTTGATAAATCTTGGTAAGTGGGTGGTTCTCAAGTAATTTTCGATTCGACGATCCCAGTATAAGAAATAAGTGCCTAAATCTTCGAAAGTACTGGTTTAGTTCCTTTGGACGATTCAGTGTGTCTGTTTTCTTCAGTTTTTTTATTGAGTACTTTGAGCTTCCTGTGCATTGCGGTGCAAAGAATCTCTTCTGTTCTTCAAGATGTAATTGGAGTAGGTGTTTAAAGTTTTAACAAATGATTAACTATATCTACTCCAAGCTTAAATTACGCTAGGCATTTGAACGGAAACTCGCCAAGATGGGGCAGTTCCTTTGAGTCAGACTTTTTCTTTGTGAGAACACATTTCAGACAAGTTTTACGTAAGGTGAACTTAGAACCTCTTCTTTAATTTCCTCCCACATTGTCCTATATACGAAGTACCGCAAGTTATACAGGGTCCGTCAAAAAAACCTCCCCGGTTTGAGCAAGCCACCGCGTGAGTTGTAGTGGGGGTAGAGATGTGGAGGGGGTATTGTTCCGTAGCGGCGTACGTGCCATGTTCAGTGTTCGCCAAAAGTCACAGTTTGGTGCGCCGTTGCGGAATTTGGTGTGTGGGGACCGTACTTTTTTGAAGAAGATGGACAAACAGTAACGGTCAATGCCGATCGCTATTGTCACATGATAGAGACATTTCTCCGACCCAAGATCAACCAGTTTGTTTTAGACCATGAGGAAGAAGAAGTTTGGTTCCAACAGGACGGAGCCACAGCTCACACTGCTCGGCGGTCCATGGGAATGTTAAGAGAGTTGTTCCCTGGACGTCTTGTTTCTTCAAGAGGAGACATTTCCTGGCCCCCAAGGTCACCCGACTTATCACCTTGTGATTTCTTTCTGTGGGGCTACCTAAAGGCTGAAGTGTACAAACATCGCCCCAGAACTCTGCAAGAACTAAAAGATGCCATTAGGCAGGAAGTGGCAGCCATTCCAAGGGAAGTTACACGAAGAACTATGGACAACTTCAGGGGAAGACTTCGTGAATGTCTTAACAATGGGGGACATCATTTATCGGACATAATTTTCAAAACCAAATAAAGTGTACTAAGTGATGTCAAATGGCATCATATAGGCTATTGACAAATATAAGTAATTGTTCTGTATGTTTCTTATTCTTTTTTCAAATGCCTATTGAAATCAGGGAGATTTTTTTGCCGGACCCGGTACTTGGAATCCTATATAACCCAGAATTTTTAACCACGGCCTGTTTTTCTATGGCATTGCATAAATGGGATTTTAAAGATCCGTGGCTTTTGAAAGTTACATGTATTCCTTGGCTTTCTAACTTAAGACCCATTTTTTTTTAGAGAGTTCTTCCATTTATGGAATATATCGAATTGTGCCCAGTTTTCTTAATCTGATTAACCCATTCGAGACGACCATTTTTTTCGAACACGATCCCCAGGAGCGAATTGTTTTTCCTCTATATATTGTTAATTTTTAATAAAAAAAAGTTTAATATGGAAATCACCCAATTCGTAATTGAATCCACATAAATAAGATCATTGTACACCGGGTGTGCACCTTGCTCTTCGGAAAATTTTTATTGCGAGGAGTGTATTAAGCACCATGTGTGGAATGTAAGGTCAAATGAAAATACATCATTATAAAATTTATAATCATATTTCGACGACTGGTTTACTCAGAATAGCTAATAATTCGACATAACTGGAATTGCACACACGGTGTGCAGGCCGTCTTATAGGCTCGGAAATCTATTGCACTCACGGTGTACAATCTGTCCTGAAAGGGTTAAGTCAACTTGTGTTGACGTGAGCATTTACTTTTTATATATTTTTAATGGTATTCAACCCATATATTCTAAAAACTACCTGTACATGCAATGAAATATAGCTACATAACAAACAACCCACAATTTTAAATAAAGCCAAAATTTCCGATCTCAAATTAATTGTTGCCTGATTTCTTTATGCTACATTTCACTTATTATTAGATTGATTTTTTATTATTGTTAGAATGATAGCATTATTTTATTACTTTTTATTAGGTATTTATTTCGTATTCTATATCCAGATCTCCAACGGAAGGTTCTCTCCTAGTGCTCCTGAAGAGTACTTAAGAATACTTAAAACAACAGTTGAGAAAATAAAATATTATTGCAGAATAGTGTAAAGTAAATGAGTTTTGACCATCTTCGGCAGTACTTAGCCCTGACTAGCTACACTCATTCGGGAGGTAAAAAAGAAAACTGAAATTAACCTTCTGGCAAACATGTTTAACCACAAGTTTCTCTTAAATCTAAAAATAGTCGCCAGGGCAATTACCAGGCTGGAAGGTTAAAGAGTGGAAAAACGTCCTTAGTTCTATTTTTGTATACACATTTTTCTTTATAACTGTAACTGTCTATATAAGGATTTTGTGTCAACTTTTAATTTATTTATATGTTTCATTTTTTCTCTTCTTAGTTTATACTGCCTCTATCCAAGTGAGTCATTGGCGGATTTACTTACAATTGTCTTCGGACTCAAAATCTCTTGCTTCGATTTGTTTTTAACGTTCCTCGCTTTTAATGTTTTTAAATTTTTTTGACCGAAACCTTAAACCCCTGTTATTTATTTTTACGAAAAAGATTATTTTATTTTAGGTTATAGGTTTTTTTTTTTATTTTTTAGCGCGGTTCCTTCCTCCCTTCATAGGGAGGAACCCCGCTTATAAGGTTGATCTCATGAAACAATCCGGTAGTGCCGACTAGAAAATTTTGCGTTTCAGAACCCCTAGAGACCGAAAATGACGGTGGTTCAAATTTGTATATATATATATATATATATATATATATATATATATATATATATATATATATATTTGTCTGTTCGCTCATTTCTGGCTTCCCTGATGGTCCGATTTTGATGAAATTTGGTACAAAAATCTTTCGTCTAATTTGAAAGGTCAAGTTCGTTAACCAGCAAAATCCACCCACTGGAAGATGACGTTTGGGGCGAAATTCGCGCAAAAAAAATCGTAACGCTTACGTTTTGAGTTCATATGCTTGTAAGTACTCGTTTTATAGGCGTCTTGTCCAAGGAAAACGAATGAAACCATTTTCAAGGCGATAGCTTTAACCGTTTTCGAGAAAATGGGAAAAATAGTTGTTGAATATCGATTTTGGTTTGGGTACTTAGAATCATAGGATTCAGTTGAAACATTTTCTGCATGTTCAACTTTCATCAAAACTAATATGTTGAAATTTGTGTTACGTTTAGAGTTAAGGAAGGGTTAGAATAAAATATTTTATTAACAGACATACTAAGTTTTGGTAACTTTGTATACTTTCCTTAATATCTCGAAAAAGGTTGAAAATCTTGGGAAACATAAGATTACCATTAGAAAGCTTACTAAATGCTCTACAAAAATGTTTCTAATGAAAGTTTTGATTAGGCGATTTCAATCGGAGAAATAAGTGCTTAAAACTTCAAATGTGTTTGTTTTGTTCTTTTGACCGGGTTTTCGTAGTTGTTTAGCTCACATTTTAATGGGTTATTGTTTTTTTTTTAATTGCATTTATTTATAGAATTAGTATTACTTCGGAATAAATCAAGAAAAACAGAAATATTTTGATATTTGTTTTGATATTTAAAATAACTATTTGTAGCAGTTGGGCTGGCCAACCTGTGGTAGGTGCCATTCCCGGTATAAGGGTACGCTGCCCCTTGATAACGGGCCCTTTGTTTACGGGGGAAAGGTTGAACCAAAATAAAAACGGTTTCTATTTCAATCTTCCCAAATGACACTAGGGATAGGAACTAAACCGCGCTAAGATGACGCAGTTCCTGCGAGTCGGACTTTTTTTTATGTAGTTGTCTAGAGGCACTGAAGGCTTTGTCTCGAAACGTTCTGTAGCTTGAAATAAAATAATTATAAACAGTGACGTTTGGCCTTTTAATTTCATTATATGAAAAACTTCAGATAACAACTTCAAAACAGGCTAAACTAAAATGAATGTTTAAACCATCGTAGATAAATAATTTTATTAGCACTTTCCTCCGAAGGAAAGAAGCTATTGAGGTTGCACTCATGACGGAATTTTTGAAAAATTTCTTCGAATCTTTATTGATCCTACCTAGTAGAGACCGAAAATCACCCCAGTTAAAATTTCTCTCTCTCTCCCCCCCTATATATATATATATATATATATATATATATATATATATATATATATATATATATATATATATACAGGGTGTCCCAGTATATGTGTCCACCCCCTTTTCCTCCTAGAGTTGTTGGAATTTCGAAATGAAACTTGGTAGGTCTTAGTTATGTTGCATGAGGTTACTTTTGAAGGTTTAGTTGACTTTGTAACATTCTCCAGCGCATCTAACTCTTGATTTTCCAATGGTGGCATGTATTTTTTATGACGAATTCTGATAGAAAATTTAATTTTAAGACTAATTTATTCTGAGACGTCTTTTGATCCGACGCACCGTTTGCGCGTAAAAAAAAATTTCGCCCTTTTGTAGACAAATTCCTATTCATCACTGAAACCAAGCCTTATACGTAAAAACACCTCTATGTAAACGTTGTAGCCTATTAATTTTCCTTTCAGATGATACCAAGATCAGAGTTGTAGATTAAATATTTAACGGGGTATTATGAATGAAAACAAAGGCAACTTTTTTTTTTAGTTTTATGATATAATAATTTCATATGGAAAAATAAATTTATTCTGTTCTGTTTTATAATAATTTTTATATACTTTTTTTCATAAAGTAAATAAGTATATTTTTCATTCATAAAAAATACCTGCCGCCATTAGAAAATCAAGAGTTAGATGCGCTGGAGAAAAACTGGAGAATGTTACAAAGTCAACTAAACCTTTAAAAGAAACCTCAAGCAACAGAACTAAGACCTACCAAGTTTCATTTCGAAATTCCAACAACTCTGGGAGGAAAAGGGGGTGGACACATATACTGGGACACCCTGTATATATGTATATATATATATATATATATATATATGTGTATATGTATATATATAAATATATATACATATATATATATATATATATATATATATATATATATATATATATATGTATATATAGTTATATATGTGTCCGTTAACACGATACAGGCCAGAGTTTTTGTTTTTAGCCACGGAACTTGGTATATAGTATTCCCCCATCAAACGATTAAACGAGTTCGTGAACCAACGAAATCGGTCCATCCGGAGGGGGGGGGGGGTTTATTCCGGAGCCAAAGTAGTTATTTACCAATAATAGTCGTAATTTTTGTTACATTTAAACGAAACTCGGTATTCGTTATGGTCAACTGAAGAGAAAAATGTGTTGTAAAAATAAACTAAATTGGTACATCAGGAGAGGGGGGGGGGGTTACTTTTTACTATGCTTGAATTCTCCCGCCAAAAGTAGGTTTTTTTTTATTCATCAAGATCAACAGATGAAAATGTGAAGCTTTGTGTATTTATTACGTAGTGTAGTACCCCTCATACACAAAACTCTGGAGGGAAATTAATTACAAAATTAATAATTGAAATAGCTGCTCATAACAAATGCAAAAGAGCAGAACTATTAATGTTTTTATTTTAATTATCTATATAGGTTATTTTAAGCAAATTATTCAGGAATGCACTCGACAGTACCCAATTCTGAGGAAAGTACTTAGTTATGCAGCTCCTGCGTGACGGACTTTTTATTATTAATTGTATTTGTATAAAGTTATTATCTTTAGTCCTGTAATTGCATGTTAAATTCTTAAACATGTATGCATTGTAGACCATTGGATCATTTCTTCCAAAAATGAAAACATATAATGACGGCCATATTGTAAACGTCAGTTCT